>OX457029.1:65074617-65137773 GCA_949752745.1 Protula sp. h YS-2021 | reverse complement strand
TGCAATTTAATGATGCTGAAAACTAAATATATATATATATATATATAATATATATATATATTATATATATATATATATATATATATATATATATATATATATATATATTCAAATAATTACAATTCAAAAGATAATTGCAATTCGCTCAAAATATGTCAATGTCGATTGTGAATTAAAAACTAAATATTTGCCCCGTTGCCTGTGTAGTACGTACCCGCGTCTGGTAAGTCGCTAGTTGTGGAGTGGGGAGGGGGGAGGGGGGGTGTAAAACGGGGGATGCGGGAATGTGTTGTTGTCAGACAGCCAGTCTCGGCGACCATTCGGTTTAACATGCGTTTTGCTCCCACAGGTCCACTGCCCATGCTACGATAAACATGGTTTATATTGCAACGCTTTGTGGTTGTAGACGATAACTGGTCGTTCTGGGCTTCAAATGTTAAATAACAACTGCGGCGATTGGGCTTTCAGTATAAGATTCACTCAAAAAAACTTAAAGCAATTATTCACCTGTTAATGAATGTTTTGTGAACTAATTTATAAATCGAAATTTCAGAACGGACAAGCAATGAAGCTGCAACGTCGACTGCTCCCCTGGCAAGCTCGTATTATCCCAAACAAGTGCGAAACGATTCGTCAAGAGATGCTTCCCCGAATCTGAGAGCCCTCTTGCGGCGGTTTGAAGAACAATCGAGCAATAAGAACACGCGTTCTGTTCTTTATGATTATCTTCAGTCCTCAAAATCGAACGACATTGAAACAGATCGGGATTGTGTCACTCACAAGCGATGCAGATTTCCAAAGCCATCGGCGACTATTTCGTCTCCCAATCAAATCAATCAGATCGATGAATCAGCTCAAGATTCGGACAGAGATGAGGCTTTGTTTCCTCTTAGTTACAGGAAGGCCGATTTTACAGCATCGCTGGCAGGCAACAATCATGATCCACCAAATGAAACCGACACGGGTCAGGACCGAATAGACATTCGACGCCCAATGCCATCCCTATCTATGATTGGTGACGTTGTGGATAGTGAGTTTGGACTTCAGCGTAACGATGACGCAGTCCGCAGTCAGGATCCTATCTGGATCAAGGAAGAACCAGGCTGGGATGTGTCTGACTCTGAAATAGGCGACCCAAAAGCTGCTTACATCATTCACAACCTACGAGCCGGTTTGCGGGAGCAACAATGCAAAGCAGAGATGTCGCAAAAACTCGACTGTATCATGACGTCATCAAAAATGAGAAAGCGCAGACATACACCAAGCGGAATACATCATGGCAGGGATATGGATCACTATTCGGATCAACAGGGTGTTATCACCACCCCGTTAAAATGCCATGGCCGCTCTGATGACGTCATCTTCTGTCATCCGGATAGAGCTGATTCCGGTGGAATGCCAGGCAAGAGATTTAAAAGCAATTCTCCAGAAGTCTTTAGCGCACCTGTCAAGGTCGTCCCAGGGGCACAATATGGCGGCAGTCTAACAGCCAATCAAAATGACCAGGTACGGACCAATGACGCCGCGGTGCAGTGCGACCTACTCACCGTCCAATCAAATGTTGTGAATTCAATCGCAAGCAATGACGTCACCACGAGCAGCGTATCACGTGTCTCTTGCGTCATAACGGAAGCGGAAGAGGGACCATGCATGGAATCGAATAAAGACACAGGCGACCACAGATGTGTGCATTGTAACATCTGCTTTAACGACGCCGTGCTTCACTCCATTCACATGGGCTGCCACAATTTGAACACTCCCTTCTTATGCAACGTTTGTGGCAGTTTGTGCACCGATAAATATGCTTTTTATACACATATAATGCGAGGCCATCATGCGCCCTAACACTACTGCGTCCATGTCCAGCCTTACATGGGGACATTTTATATATCTTTCAGCAGATTTTACACAAACCTGTTTGGGTCCGGGATCTAAATAACAGGGATTTTTATTTCTGTTTCTTTCGTTATTGTCAGAACTTGTACAAAGGAAACAGTAGTAAATTAGTTTGTAGAAACGCCAGGTAAATGCTTACAGCTGTACTCACCGCTCTTCCAGTATCGAAAACGACACATCACGCACTACTGCAAGTACGAGCTTCACATCACTGCAGTACCTGCCCCCCCCCCCCCACCCTCCGTAGGGAGGGGGAGGAGGCGGGGTTGCACTTTGCACGGCGTTGCACGTACCAAGTGGTTATCATGGGTGTCCATGACTTTTTACAACGACCCCTTTTTAAAACGCGGAGAAAAATCCAAAATAACCCCCTTTTTGTGGGAAACGGGGAGTATATAATGAAAATTACCCCCCTTTTTTAACGAAATTGGCACTCCGCATAAAATGCGTCTTACCCCGGCCCCCTTTCTCCGCGGGAAAGCAACACAACTATGTTTTATACCAAAATGCAAAAAAAAAAATGTCTAACGTTTAAGAAAATATATTTTTAGTTAAAATTACACTATTAAAATAAAACCACAATTGCGTTTGGACCGATCTGAAAACCCCTTGAACCTGTATTTATTGAGCATAAAGTTCTTTTTCGCTATTTTAACTGTTGAATTTGTGTACATTTAAAACAAAAAAAAAAAAATAAATAAATAATTAAATAAATAAATTTTTGCCCCAATGTACATGTGTGTATTATGAATTGATTATTATAAGTATTATGAAGAGATAAATACATTCTTATAAATCTTATCGAATTGCTTCACAGATAGACAATAGATACCCTTTGAGTATACCTTTCAGATACTCACATTTATTGGCTACCTGAACGACCTTACAGAAGTATCCACCTGTTTTGTATGCAGGGTTACAATGGAATTTAGGCAATAACTTTCTAGAACTGAGGGTAGATGGCGCCTCTCGCATTCGCAAAGCCTAAGTAATCGATAATGCGTGAAATAAACTGTTCCTGCGAGGTAGGGGAGGGGGCAGGGGGAAGGACACTGTGTAATGAAAGTATTATTACGCGCCTCGAGAGAGAGAAAGAGAGAGAGAGAGAGAGAGAGAGAGAGAGAGAGAGAGAGAGAGAGAGAAAGAGAGAGAGAGAGAAAGAGAGAGAGAGAGAGAGAGAGAGAGAGGGAGGAGGTAATTTTGGTACCAACGGGTCCCGTTGTAACAGACTGTCTTGCCCCCCCCCCCCCCATACAGCTCCCCCCTTCCCAGGGGGAAGCTAGACTAGGCTATCTCCCTCCCCCCCCCCTCTGGGATATTTTGTCCCCTCCATAAAAAAAACCGAATAAATGAAACACATACTTAACTGCAAACAGAACTTTTAATGGTAAATGATCTCTATACAGTACAATTTCTTCTCTGCTTGAAAATCATCAAGTTTTTGCGTACTTCAACAGTCATTTACACAATTCACTGCAGTTCACTGCGCTTATGCCGCAGGAGGGTTAAAGGCCATACACGGGAGTGTAGTGTTGGTAAAAATAAGAAAATAAAAAAAGAAAACAAAAAAAGAAAGGAAATATTAAGAATGTAACGGTATCCTTCAGGCGTCTGTGGAAGTGGTCCAACCAGGTGAACGCCGATTTATTTTCATTTTTTTAAATTTATTTTCATTCATTATTACTTTCAATATTTCCTGTCTCTACTGATCAAGTAATTAATTTACAATCAAAATAAAAAAATGAAATGCTCATACCCATTTGCATACCCTTTTAAACTTCTCAATTCGGAGTAAACTTTTGCTGCAAAATCCATTTCCCTGAGATTGTTTGTACTGTTATGCATTATTGTGGAATACAATTGATCAATCAAAATGGATTATAAAAAGAGATGTGGCTTTATTGCAGTCAACTCTAAATCCCCCGATAACTGTGAATAGAGAGCGAGCATACAGACGGATTACCCTTTGTTTAAAATACAACTAAAAAAACTTTTATTTTAGGGGGAGGCAAAATATCCCAGGTTGGGGCGGGGGGAGGAAGCTGAACAGAGGGCAGAATATCCCAGAGCGGGGGGGGGGGGGGGGCAAGAAAGCCTAGTCTAGCTTAAAATACAACTAAAAACTTTTATTTTGGGGGAGTCAAAATATCGCAGGTTGGGGCTGTGGTGGGGGGGGGGCGGAGCTGAACAGAGCGGGGTTAGGCTAGCTTGCCCCGGGGGGAAGCTATACAGGGGGCAAGATATACTCTTACTACCCGCGGGGTGCAAATTTCGGTGCCAGACGGGTCTCTCGCGGGTTTGCAATTTTCGATAAAAATGGGGTTTGGATAGCTCTAATTCAGAACAGGAGAGGGATCTTTGGAACGGCAAACCGAGTCGGTTGGGTGGGGCTGTGGTGGGGGTGGGGCTGTGGTGGGGGCGGAGCTGAACAGGGGGCAGAATATCCCAGAGCGGGGTTAGGCTAGCTTGCCCCGGGGGGAAGCTATACAGGGGGCAAGATATACTCTTACTACCCGCGGGGTGCAAATTTTGGTGCCAGACGGGTCTCTCGCGGGTTTGCAATTTTCGATAAAAATGGGGTTTGGATAGCTCTAATTCAGAACAGGAGAGGGATCTTTGGAACGGCAAACCGAGTCAAAACAGGGGGTGTAAAATGGTGCACATATATTCAGGTTCTCTCATTTTCATTCTGGCTAAGCCTGTACTTAGAAAGATATAATTTGGTGAAAAGAGACGTTTTTATTAAATTTCAGGGGTGAAACTTGCTTAAAAAGAGGGTACTTTCTTTTTCAAACTTTGCATTACTTGTTTAGGGCATGTATGGTAACAATTTGTGTGGGAATACCAATCTACCCCCTGCCCCCCCCCCCCCACCCCGCGGGTGTCTAGTGACACTTAATACCAGTCTACAAACTGTGTCGTCATCACCCGAGAAACATCAAACAGCTTTTTTCAGAAACCCTATTTGTTTCGCTATTGTAATAGGTTCTAATTCTTTTTCGGTGAAAAAATGTAAGTGTCATATCTTATATTGAATGTTCTTTTCAGTCTCGTCTCAAGAGGTACTTTTAATGCATTTTCGACAGAACTTTGTGGCAGGTTTATGTGTATGTATGTGGCTTTAGCCCTATTTCATAGAATGTCTCTTTTTCAGAGTGAACCATTGGGAATCACCAATAGACCGTATTTAAAACTTCTTTAGCGCGCGCCTTGTAACATTAGCAATTAAATCTGGGTTCGATTATGCAAGGCGCGCTCTTTTTTTGTCTCTAACATGCTGCTAAATAAACCATAGAGTGGTTTGGGTAGTCATTTCTTTAATAGCATAAAGTTCGCGAATAGCAGCAAAACATAGCAACATTTTCAAAACCTTGAGTAGGTGTTGAGCATAACTTTGTCCACTACACATACTACTGATATACAATAAGACAATAAACCTTAAAATGTAAAGGGACAGGGGTGGGTGGCGGGTTTTTCTTTTTTAAAAACTGTTGTTTTTCTTGCAGGTTGCGATGGCAGTTTCCTTTGCTAAAAACTGTTATTTCTGCGCTTGCAGATTGCGAATGAGAAAAGAGAGATAAGATGCCCCTTTTTAAAACACACGCATTAATCCGTACTGACAAGAGTAACAGATGGTCAGTGACATTTAACAAACAATATTTCGACGGCGAAGACGCCCAGTGTTTAAACAACAATTAGGAGATGGCTAGTAAACTGTCGGAGACGCCAAGGGTTTAGACAAGAAATAACTGTGAAGGTGGGCAGGCAGAGTTACACGCCACTCGCCCGTTTTAAATGTAAACTAGAAGCTCATTCCGCTAGCGAAATGTTAAACACTTGACAAAACTTAAAACGCAAAAATATTGGCTTCAATGGGGTTATTTCTTGAATAATATATTGCGAACAACACAGCTTGAATAAGCCAAGAGTGTTTAGTTTCTGTTGACTTAAGGTTTTATCGACTGATCTAGCATACACAGTGAGAGCTCGCACAGAGCTCACTGAGCAACTGTGTGTGATGTGGCTTAAATGCTACGCATTAACTTGCAAAAAATACACTCTTTTCACATGGCGTTTTAACAAAGAAAACGAAATCAAAGACGAAAATAAAAAGTGACATGCACATGTTCAGATCAAGCTCTTCATAAATCCCAAGTTTCATGGTCGTAGGGCCCCTAGTGTCAAAGAAGAAGAAGACACAAAAAATCGGAAAAAGTGTCAAGAAGAAAAAAAAAAAGGACGAATTTTGCTCGCACAATTTCATATAACTCTTGCAAACCAAAGGCTTGTCAAGTGTTAATAATCAGATTATTTATGGTATCACAAAAGCTAACTGTACCATTAACTGATTCAATTATCTGCTCCGTTAGCAACCAGAATTTGACAAATTTGTTCTGTTTAACAATATAAGTCCATCTAAAAACTAGAACCGGATTTCACTAGTGAAATGTTAAACACTTGACAAAAATTAAAGCGCAAAAATGCTTCCTTCAATGGGTTATTTCTTGAATAATATAAAGTATTTTATAGCATGCATACAGTGTGTTATACAACTAGAGCTGAAAGCGGATCCTCGTGTACACGGTACCGTGTAGTGTCTGGCCATTACACGATACATAAACTGCTTCATGAGCCCTGAGCGAAACAAAACCAATGTGATGATGTGTGGCTGTGGCGCTGCACGCCCCTCCCCGTGTACTTATTGATACGAGGCACTTTCTTCCACATCGTGCATTGTAATTACGCGGTGCACGCTATGAACACGGTATCTTCAGTGTACTCGTGTATTTAGCATTGCATCAATTTAAAAAAAAAAACATGGCAAAAAAATGTTCTTGGGTTTGGGAATTCTTTGAAAAGACAACTGACAAAAAACAACCTTTAGTGATTCAGCATAAACATTTTTCTACATACGCTGTCTTTGTGGTGTCCGCAAAAAATGGCACCGGAAAAATGGCACTTTTGAAACAATGAAAAAAATGGCACCTTTGTTTCTAACATTTTCCAATATTTTATTTACTTCACTTCATACTTTAACAATAGAAAAGTCTTGCCTATTACATATTTTACATAAAATTGTAAATTAAATTTCACTTAATTTTCATTTATCATTTATTTATTGCAAGGTCCATAGTTCAGATAAAAATGTTCTCTTCAAATAAATGCGTACAATTTATATAATTCAAATTTTCACTGAATTATTTCCATTTTAACTCAGAAATTTTAGCATTTCTGAGTAAAACACTGCGATACTCATGCGTTTACGTAAGAAGTATATCAAAGAAATGCCCAGAGTTAAGGGGAAAGGAACCCTGCGGATACGTCCGGGAAACGTTCGGGGAAAAGGCTAAAGGACCATAAAGGAACCCCAGTGAGTAATACTATTACACATTTCCTTATACTATTACACCTTTACTTAAAAATTCATCACGTGCTAACGTAAATGTGTATCGAGTTGTTTGTATAACTTTTAAAAATTGGTCATTGATATATGAAATGATTCTTTTTTTTAACTGAAATTCTATTTTTTCTATTCAGAATTTAATCTACATGTGACGGAAAATAAAAGTGCCATTTTTTCGTATGCTCAAAAGTGCCATTTTTTCCGGTGCAATTTTTTCCTACACATGCCTTTGTTTAGTAACCGTAGTTTTATGTGTGATATTGTCCGTGTACACGGATCCTAAGCCCTCGTGTACACGTGTACTGTTCACAGGATCCGTTTCAGCTCTATATACAACTATGCACATGTTTATCGAGTTTATGGCACAGCATGCATGTGGCTTGTAATATTCTAAAACATCGGACCACTGTCAAGAAGAAACTCCATAGGTTGACAACTTAAAACCAGCTAAATATATTAGCAAACAACACAACTTGAATACGTCTTATAAGCTGAGTACTGTTTGGTTTTTGTTGACTTAAGTTTTGATCGACTGAACATGCATACGCTGTGTTATCTGTTACGCAGTGAGAGCTCGCACAAGGCTGAGCAACTGTGTGTTGCTCTGTGCTATATGTTAAATGCTCCGCGTTTACTTGCAAAAAATATACTCTTTTAACATGGCGTTTTCGAAGACGAAAATAAAAAGTGCCATGCGCACGTTCAGATCAAGCTCTTCATAAGTTCCAAGTTTTATGATCTTGGGACCCATAGTGTCAGAGAATAAAAAGACACAAAAATTCGGAAAACTGTCAAGAAGAAAAAAAGGACGAACGGCTGCTCGCACAAATTCATATAACCCTTGCAAGCTAACAGCTTGTTGTGTGTTAATTATTGACGAGACAAAGCTGGATAGACTTAATCCCGCTCCTAAGCGGGTTATTTTTTTGACAACATGACGGAAGACATTAGAACGGTAGGGCTATAATGTTACTCCGTCTCCAAAAACAGCAAAACAATTAAACAACTGTTACCACAAATGCAACGCCAGAATTGTACATGTGGCGTTGGCAAATCAAAGGGAGAGAGACTATTGGTATAGTGTTAGCAACGCCAAATCAGACGTGTGTACGACCTCCACCCTCATGCTAAAATTAAGGGATCATAAATGTGTATATGACCTGCACCCTTATGATAGAGGCTGACTGCGTGTGTATGACCTTCAACCTTCGTGCTAGAATCTCACAGGCGTGTGTTTGACCTTCACCCTTTGCGCTAGAGGCCCACAGACGTGTGTATGACATTCACCCCTCGTGCTAGAGGGTCATTGACGTATGTATGACCCTCATCCCACGTGCTGGAGGCTCACTGACGTATGTATGATCTACACCCCACGTGCTAGAGGCTCACAGATGTGTGAATTACCTTCACCCTCATGCTAGAGGCTCACTGACCTATGTATGACACTCATCCCACGTGCTGGAGGCTCACAGACGTGTGTGTGACATTCACTCCTCGTGGTCGTGTTCTCAAAAGTTAATTGTGCAGTTAACTTATTCCGTTAGCTGCTCCTGTATTAACAAGAACATCCGAAAGCGAACTAATAAATTTAACCTGTTTAACAAGCCAAAATGCACCTAAAACTGTTTGCGTGGTGTAGCCAGGTCAACCGATTTTTGCTCTAGGGCTACGGTTAACTGTGCAGTAACACATTTTTAACACGGTCGTTTTTAGGTTTGTCACAGTGAAATGTGAAATGTCACAGCAATATGGAAATGTCACAGCAATATGGAAATGGAACCTGAACCTTAACAACTGTGAGAAAACTTATATTTACACAATTTCCTCGTTAATTATAATAACTGTCCATTAAAGTATCCCTACAAAACAGTATACGTACATTATACGTATTTAATATCTAAAATGCATGGGCAAAATGGGCATCTTATCATACGCATAATAAACGTATAAATTACGCATAAAAGTAGACTACCAGTCTGTTGGGTGCCAAACGCACTCACTGACCCCTGGGTACAAACCTGGTGGTAGGATGTGATATACGGCTTTGTTTATGAACAAGACCGTATAAAGTCAAATGGAAAGATCCCATAATATATATTTATATCCAAAATATTAATGTAATATTGTGTATAATTATACGATTATTCAAATCCAAAATATGAGGGTCTCTCAGCCATTTCAAATGCCCAGAGCTCATGACGTCATATTCTATTTATAGAAACACCTGAATTTATGCTGATGTCGCTTAAAAATGATATTTATGCATCTGTACTCGTCTTTTGCGGAGAGTGTGCTTTCGGGAAACCGGTATTTGCCAAAATGTGATAGTCTATCTGCCATTTCTTAGGGAAACACCCAGATCTCACGACGGGGACGTTGACTCTCGCAGAGCTCCACCTACCACACGGACCCTTTTTTTTGTTCCGAACTGAATAATACACAAATAATCTACAAGCTGATAATTGCAACATTAAACAATAAATAATCAGAATAGTAGCCTAACAGTTAATATGACACATATTAAACAATCGGTATTAATTTGACGTGAATTAATTAGAGCCAAGACACCCACACGACCTGACACTATGGTCCAGTCACATGAATGTTTTGTGTTAGAAACAGTGTGTGAACACCCACATGACCTGACAATATGGTCCAGTCACATGAATGTTTCGTGTTACAAACAATGTGTAACCTACATACATGATCTGATGTTCTGGCCCAGCCACATGAATGCTTTAACACACGAACAACCTGACGTTAAAGCCCAGTTATACGTATGAAACACACGTTATAAACACAATCACTAACAGAAACAAATATTGAGGGGTTACAAACCATAGCACTTTATAATTCGTGTCTAACTAATACCAAGCGGCGAACAGATGGCATTTTTAAATATCAAGCTACTGTTCTTATTATTTACTATTAAATCACATAATTAAAAGTATGAAGACTACCTTTGTTTTATCAATTCCAAGACTTGTATCCCAATTTTTCCCCAATAAAAAAGAACCATTTTGCTACAATCTAGTTTATTATGTACAAAATCCCAACATCGACTATTTACATATGTACAAATTAGTTACGCTCAACGTCACTCGCATTTATCCAACAATTAAACTTTTTCGGCCAATGCAGCCATTTGACAAAGTACTGTTTATTTTTACCCCGCCCCCTTTCTTTAAGTACTTTTTCAATCTTAAACAGTTCATTGTCTTTCAAGTCCACTTTCTGGAGCTCTGCTTGGTAGCAACTGCCTGTTATAGGATCAACATTATAGTCTTTGAGTCTATAAATAGGCACTTGGCCTCTTCTGAATCGTTGTGCTATAGTAAAAACCTCTCCAGTCTATCTTTGGTCATATTCACGGCTGAATTTATTCCTCAGGTGAGTAATGTGAACTTTGTCACCCTTCTTGAATCTATATCTTGGTTGTTTTGCAGTGGGTCATGGCTTTTTGCTTAAGTATGTGGAAAGGCAAACTTCTTCTGCGTTGTCGAGTGTGGCCTCATTCGGAGCCATACCTGCTGTTCTATGTATTGTGTTATTATATCCGTCGGCAAAACTCTGGAGCTGGTCGATATACTTGAAGGCAATTTTATAGGTAAAATACCTATATATTTTGGACTTGATTGTTTTAATTGCTCTTTCATTGATTGCAGCCTTGTTTTCATTTTGTGCAAATAGCTGTTTAATGCCTCTTGATTGCACAAGAGATTTTACGGCATTGGGACGAAACTCCTGACCCTTGTCACTGCGTATTCTATTTAGCGTTCTTCCCTCATTAAAGATATCTTTGAATGCTCTGGCTACAGACACACCTGTTTTATCCTTCAATGGGCGTAGCCATAAATATTTGGAGAATGTATCTTCCACAACGAGTTATTTAAACCTACTGTTGTCTTTAGAAAATTTAACCATATCCATGAGGTTGGCTGACCACTGGTCGTCTATCCCAGCCACCGCAATGGGAGTTCGTTTAAAATGAAGTCTATTTGCTCTCTGCAAACTGTAGGGCTCTTGTTGTTGTAACCATTTCCTAATTTTATATTGGCTGAGGTTGAATTTGCCATCTTTTTTCACAAATTGATACAGGTTTTTCGGTCCAGAAAAGCTAGCTGGTTTTGATGGATCAAAGTTTATATCTTTGAGATACTCTTCCCACAGTGTCATTGCTTTGAATGAAAATGGTCACATATATTGTGCACCTATATATTATCTTCACTTGTAATGGAATCTGTATCACTCGAATCGTCATCTTCAAATAGGTCGTCTAGTTGGCTTCGAAATTGGCGCAGAGCTAGCTTTATGGCCTGTTTGTCATTGTAGCCTTTCTTTACAATATCGTCAATGGTGGTTAAAATTTGATTGTGAATTAAACCGTTGCGCAGCTGAATCCAATGACCCAGTAACGTTCCAGATCTCTGTAAAAATGTTTTCATATCAGTCTCGCATTTTTACTCCTGCTTTCTCAGCTGCTTCTTCTTCCATACCCTTACCGATGTATTTTTCTACCCTCTTGTGGAATTCATCCTCGCTTTCCTCTCTTACAGAGGACATTAATTCTTTAAAGACGGGCCTCTCACTATCTGATGTAAATTCTGTCTTTATGTCTGCCACTGGCTCGCAATCTATTTTTGCTTTCTTTGCTGGAACTGCTTCTGGACACCAGTTTTTATATGCCGTTGTAAGTCGTGTATATTTTCAAACATTATTCCACACTCGTCACACGATACCATATCGACTATGTTATCACTTTCACAGTCAAACGTCAAATGAGCAGAGGTATCTGTTTCGTCGCCTTTTGTAGCTTTTGAGACACCGTCTTCTTCCACTTCACCAAATACATTGGTTTTAAATCGCTGTGATTCTGGTGTATTATGTTTGGCATCAATCAAAACATATCAATGAGGTCTGGAAGTAGCTTTATGTTACACATATAAAAACTCTTCAAGCCGGGCCAGGAAACATGAAGGTTCCTAAGTGTCCTAATTTGATCTTGACTCATAGGCGACTTAAACATTATTATATACTGAGTATTTATACGTTGTGTGGCTGAATTCTTCCCCGTAGGAAATAGATTCTGTGTTAGGCTGAACACTGAGATTTCTGTGCGACGACCCCTCAGTAAATAAATCCGCGATTTTTGGATCGTTAGCGGTTGTTAACATTAGATTATCCAGTATAATGACGTTGTTCTTTCTAACATCAAAGAAGTCATCACTATCTATGTGGTTTGGAATCCCTTGAATAAATTCAATGTTTGGTATAGTCCTCTGCATCTCTGTGTACAAGGGCTGCCATCGTTTGTATAATACAACGACCCTGTCAGGTCTTGGCCTGAATTTGTCTTGTTGCAAAAAGGTCATAATCAAATAGCTTTTCCTGATCTTGTCGGTGCTGAACAAGTTATAGTACAGGGATGCTGGAAGATATGGCTAGGTGACTGCAGTAATTCCATACTAGACGGTAGTGGAGGTGGAGGTGGTGGTGGTGGTGCTGCTGCTGCTGGAGGTGGTGGAGGTGGTGGTGGTGGTTGCCCACGTGACAGAGTTTCCTTCTGGTTTATTTTTTCTGAATGCTTGGATTTCAAGTGTCTTGGCATTGCATCTTTTCTTGAAAAACTTTGACTGCATGTTGACGGTTCGGAATCAAATATTCAAATAAACAGATGTCGGTGTATTACTTTCTTATAACACGTTTGTGGTCACGTGACCTAATACGGAAGTTTTCTTTTTCTTCTAGTCGTTCTTTTGATAGCCGACTTGTTTGCTTCTTTGATATTTAGCTTGACTTCAGCTTCAGCCTGTTCTACCTGAGCCTGTGTTGGTGACACCTGTGTTATATTTGGTCCAGACACTACCCTCTTGTTCCTTGTATTCTGGTATTTAGTCATGTATCACATAGTAACCCTTCTGTGAATATGGTATCTTGCCGTCAGCCATTTTGTCATAGAAATTTATCCACACTTGCTGTTCTCGTGTATGAGACATGTTTACTCGTCAACGTCTACACGTATACTAAACTAAATTGCAGAGCGCCGTCCTTATATTCTACCTGGCTAGAAAGTCCCAAAATCTATTCTAACACAAAAGTTTCAACAATCAGATGGCCTGATTTTCAGCAAGTACTTCACACAGTTTTCAACCATATCTATAACAGCAACAATCATCATATTGGTTGATATTCATCACATAACAATTGTTTCATAACATCGTAATGTTTCACATAAAATTCTTCTACACTTTTACAACCGCAGAAACCTATCAAATGTTTCTGTCCATGGTCTTCTTTAAACCATCGTTCACCTAACCTTTGATGCATATCCTTTTTTCCACCGAATAAACTTCCTTTTAACAAATTTTGTATAATATTTACTTTATATTTAAAAACTTTTATCTTTTCACCCTCCATCGCTTTGAAAATGGCATGTAGAACTGTCGATTACTGTTCAATGCTTTCTGCTTCTTCTTTACAACAGTCTGTTAAATAATTCCCAACTCGATAGTACACTCCTAAATCAGTGCGGGCAAAGTAGAGGGCAGAATCAAAGTTATAGTCCTCTGCATCTTCTATTCCAGCGTTGTAACACTCTTCATTAAACTTTGTATGCAGTTTAATCACATCGAGACCGTAGTGTACAAAGTCCCAAAAAGAGTCTAAATGGTAAAGTTGATATTCTTCAGTTCCACAACAAACAAGTTCAGCAATCACAAAATCAACATAAACCCTTTTAAAACATGAGTCCATTTTTGTGCTAGTCCTCTGAATGTCTAAATATCAAATGCGTTTCTTTTTTACCTAATAACTTAAAGTACTTCATACTTGCCATATCAGGTTCACACAGTTCGCAACCACATCTATAGCCAAAATCAACCCAATAGTTTTTAAAGTTATATTCGTTTCATACTTTTAGTATATGACGCTATCAATAAAAAACTTAAAGTTTTGCTGAATGCTTTGTTGAAAAAAATGGTTAAAATTGACCCAATAGTTTTAAAGTTATACTCATTTCAAATTTTAGCACATGATCATCAATGACGTCATCAATAAAAACTTAGTCTTACTAAATACTTTATTGAAAAGTTGTGTTCGTTTGAAATTTTAGTAAATGACCTCATCAATGACGTCATCAGTAAAAAGGTTTCAGTCTTATTACATAGTTTGTTGAAAAAAAAACTGGTTAAAATTGAGCGAATAGTTTTAAAGTTATGCTCGTTTGAAATATTAGTAAATAACGTCATCAGTAACGTCATCAATAAAAAACCTAAAAGTCGTATTGAATATTTTGCTAAAACATGGTTAAAATCGACTGAACGGTTTAGAAGTTATGCTCGTTTTCACAACCACCAGTGCACACATCATCATTGCCGGAGGTCAGTTCCAAAAGAATAGATTTTAGTACATCGGCAATGCTGTCTTTTGAAAACCCAATATTTATAGGAGAGACAGGCGTTTAAGTAAAAATACTAGTTACAGGCGTCGCGGGACAGTAGGGTTATATTGTGAGAGCATGGGACGATGCTAAGAAAACGTTAAATTATTTTAAAAGGGGAAGCCAGACAGTCATAGATACGGTCGCAACCAAGGAATCAACCAGTATTGCATCATCCGACCTCCTACATCACAGCAATAGACATCACACAACAGTCGTGACTACATCGATCACCGCTTTTGTCTTTTTTATCACTGTAACTATTGGACTAATTTATCTACGGGTGAGAAAGACGAGGAACCGCCCTGCGACACTGAACTAGATGGCTTTATAAATCCCTCATATCAAGAATCATCAGTTTAAGCCACAATAAATATTCATCTGCTAATTTTTTCTTAATAAATGTGTAATTATAATGTAATATGATGCTTCGTAATGAAGCCTTTATCCTGTTTAATCTAAAAAAAGCACATAAAATATCATAAGACTGTCATTGGTTGGCGTGAGGGAGAAAATTCCAGAGTAAAAATGCGTTTGTTTTAACCAAAAATGTAATGCAATGACTCTTTGTTGTTGACCGATGTCAAATTCCAATGGGGGGTGGGGGCATATATATATCCAGTATCCAGACTTTATTTTTTATTTAATTCACAATGGATAAGGTGATACCAAGTCTTAATTACATTATTGACATTATAACATTATTCCAGAACTTTAGAGAACAAAATTTCCAACGAAAAGTGATAGTAATTGTAAAAGTAATAATTATCGGCGTCAAAATATACCGTCTTTTTCAATAAGGCTAGTATCATAAGCTCGACGGAAGGGGGGTGTGACCTCGGAGGAGGGTTCAATAAAGTATCAGTTTTGAAAAGATCTTATTTTAAAAGCGCGCATGATTGGTATCAATATATGCATAATCTCTTTAAATAAGATTAATGTATTAATAGTTTTGTATGGGAAGGGGGGCGGGTTTGGATCCCATATCCAACATTCCGTTTCTCATGCATTAGTAAAATCACAAATAAAAACGTTCTCTTTATAAAGTAATCAGCTTATGAATAAAATTCCCTCATAGCACGAGTGACGCACTTTTAAGTACACATTGATAGTGCATAGCACAGAGTTCATGTACGTTACACAACGAGGGAGAAATAAAAACAGAAGCATTTTGTGGAAGGGGGGTGAGGGACAATTGCTCCACACCATATGTTGATCATACGTCAAATACATATGTCTTTGCAACAATGATCAGCCTACGTCAAACACATAAGGCAAATGAATAGAAACACAAGGTATCAAGCTCTGTGCCACAGCCTCCTCAGAGGCAGAGTGCAAACACTCGAAATGTATGTAAATTTCAAATCGATACTCTCATACCATCATTCTCGAGTGAGGCGGGGGTGACCTCGCAAACCGTGTACTGCATATTGAAGAAAATAACTTGGCAAGCTAGGAAATCGATTTTACACCACAAAAAAGACGCTACCACACAAGTTATGTGCATGGGTAAATACGTATCACAGCAAAAACAAAGCGGCTTTTATTTTAAAAAAGTGTGAGGGGGAGGGAAGTGGGCGTGGAAGGGAGACGGGAGTTGAGGGGGGAGGGCAGAGGTGTGGGGAGTGCACAGGTGTGGGGAAAGCAGCCCGGAATCGTACTGCTATCAGTCCTGTAACCCATTATGTACAGCGTGATAAAGATATTAGCTATCGATTCAATAAATTCAAGACTTGGAACTCCCAGTCGGGTTGAATTTTAGGGAGTAATGCAAAAATAAAAAATTATATTTTTTCTTAAAAACTAAATCCATTTTTAACTCCCTATAAAATGTTAGATTTGTTCGTTTCAACTGCACACAAGTTACCCTCTTCTTTTGTTCATCTTCCACCCTCAAGCTCTTCCTTTGTTAATGTTCAACCCTTAAGCGTGAATCAGTCATTCCACGTGACAGCATCACAATAGCGTTGCGAAATTTAACAAAAGATTTCCATTTTATGAATAGTTTCCACTTTTCTATTCAAAACTACGGAACAAAAAAACTCTACTGTACTACTTATAAAAACATCAGCATTTCTAGAACCATATATTATACGTATAAAATGCGTATGAAAAAAGATCTTGAACCCGCATACTATACGTGTATTTTCCCACGTATAATATGCGAATATCAAGGAACGTTTATTACACATATAATATACGCGGAAAAATATATGCCCATTTTCAATGTGCATATTATACACAATTTTTTCTACGCATATTATAGGGACGCATATTATGCATATATTTTGCATGGTAAAAAAGATGCCCATATTAGAAACGCATATTAAACGCATTTTTACTCACGTATGTAAGACGCATATTTAAGAACGTTTATTACACGCATTTTCGCCTATGCATATTATACGTGTAATATGTGACGCATATTAAGCATATTTTTTACGTGATAGTTCCCATATGGGTATTCCCATGTAAAATACACATATATTATGCGTGAAAATTGCCACATAGCAAATGCATGGGAAAATATACGCATATTATACGTAGTCTGGCAATGTGGGCCTTTTATCGCAAACCGGAAACAGCCGCAATTGAGGGATACTATATTTAAATTTTGCTAAATGCTGCATATTTTGGTGCAGGGTTGCCTTTTTCTAAGTGTATAATAGAACGCTAAACATGGGAATACCAATTTCACTAAAATTTGTATGCTAAAAATTGTTTAAAGGATTACTTTATAACTGCACTATAGTAATAAAGGTTCATGTGGGACTGCTATCTGGGTCATTACATTGGTGGGCAAACTCTGAAATGCATATAAAATAAGTTAAAAAAATGCGTGAAATCTGTCTAATATCCGTTCGAAAAAATACACGTGTAAAAGGCGTTTAATAATCGGTGGGAATTACGTGTAAAGTGCGTGTAAAATGCGTATAAATTTTTACGATGGAAAATATACGTATTTTATGTGCATCATCGATGAGCAAAATGGCTAAAGTAACACGTATAATATCCGCTAAAAATTTGTCAGGATACTACAAAATTTTTGTCTTATATGACTCTCTTCGTATCTGGGGTGAGAGGGCTCGGGATACGACAACTAAGTTTTGCAGAAACATGCTTTAAAAAAAAAAATAATAAAAAAAAAAAAAAAAAATAATAAAAAAAAAAAAAAAAAAAAGAAACATGCTTTAGCGTGTCTTATTGGTGCTATTTTATATAGGTTTCAATTTTCTTTTCTTCTTCTGTAAAAAAAACGGATATCGATTTTTTTGCTGTTTAAACCCATGCATTTACCGGAATTTTAACATCGTATTGATATATATATATATATATATATATATATATATATATATATATATATATATATATATATATATATATATATATATATTACAGAGCACATTCTCACTAGCGCGTCAAGCATGCATGCAATTACACTATGTGTTTGTAAGCTTGTCGTTACGTCACACCGTGAACGTCACATCAAGGTGGTGCTCTTAAATGAGATTTCTCATTTGATGAGATTATTTGAGATTTCTCTCGTTACTCGGAATACAAGTCCATGTCAATGTATACCAGTGTCGAACTTTTCCAGTAAATATCTCCAAATTTTACATAAATGTTTATTCATATCAGATTGGATTTGTATATTTTAAAAGCACTTATCGTTTAGTTTATTGTAGCAAAATTAGCAATCATTTTCACACGATTGAAACACGTTGTTGAGGATAAAGACAGCACGAATGAATGTAACTGAGACAAGTCGAGAGCTCATATATGACGAAAATCACCGTGCAAAGCAACTGTTCTTGCAACATGATGTTTATGGCATTTTATTTATTTCGTTTTGCTGTGATGAATTTACCATTCCTAAGTTAAATTTTAGTGTCGCTACAGAAATCGGTCTAGTTTTGTATGAAGTGTAAACTCTATATAGATCAATAACTTAAATCCTCTCAGTAGTACGTCACGTGTACTGCCTTACAGTTTATTAAACGATATAAGCTCTTCAATGTTTACTTAGTTATATGAAATGCATTCATGGCAGAAATGCATGCATAGAGTAATCTTCTCGCCATGGCGACATTGCAAAAAAACCCGGCCGCGAACCACAAAAAAATGCTGTATATGCGTTTTGTAATACTTTTCAGTACAGTACAACCTGCCTCCGGACAAACCTGCACAAAGTGTAACTCCGTAATTCTGGCAAAATAGATCAGGTCCTTTTAACGTCTCATTAGTTTCTATGCAATAAAAGCCTGGATAGTTCAGACACACCCCTTTTCCAGGAACTGGAGACAAATTGTGAGATCCAGCTTTACAGTTAACTGCATAGATAACCAGTGTAATTCGGACTAGTAATGGCGCTATCATTTAGTGCTGTTTGTGTGTCTCCGAGATAATAATACTAATAAGAATGTGCCCCAATAATCATGACTGCTTCTGCTGGCGAAGGGACTAATGCCGTAACGCTTGTTTTGTCTTGCCCCAATTTGGTTATATGTATAAAAGCTCTTGCTTTGTTTGCTCAAATTGTCAGAGAACTAATAATATTAGGGCCTAATGCCGTAACGCTTGTTTTGTCTTGCCCCAAGTGGGTTATATGTATAAAAGCTCTTGCTTTGTTTGCTCAAATTGTCAGAGAACTAATAATAATAATAATAATAATAATAATATTATTATTATTATTATTATTATTATTATTATTATTATTATTATTATTATTATTATTATTATTATTATTATTATTATTACTTTTATTATTATTATTATTATTATTATTATTATTATTATTATTATTATTATTATTATTATTATTATTATTATTATTATTATTATTATTATTATTATTATTATTATTATTATTATTATAGGGGGCTGCTAAATGAAAAACTGAAAAATGAAAAGTTTCCTCCTGGGTTTATTTACAAAGTGTATTGAACTTTCAATTTAAACGGGCAACAGTGTCACGATACCGGTATAGTTCTCTGTTTTCAGTTCATATTGACCAATTTCACTCACTGCAATTAAGCTTAAAACAGTCAATGATGAGATTAGTGATGGCCTCATCAAATACTAGGAAACTAAGAAGTCGGGTATCGGTGCAAAACTGAGGGACACAATATCGAAAAGAAATTATCGGAGGAGTGGGCAGATATCGTACATTTTCAACAATGATTTATTTAATAGACAAATCAAGCCAGTATTCCATAACCTGAGTAATTCGGAAACCTCTCTAATCCAGAAAAAAGTTGTCAATCCCAACGATGTCCGGGTTAACCAGGTTTTACTGTACATAATTCAATACTCCTGTTACTTTCGGCAGATACCAGATATATCATTTCTAATATTTTTATAAACGTCCTTCCTTCAAAGAGACTTAAGAAAGACGGATTGTTTGAAACCTAATAAACATTTATGTAACATTTTATTTGAAAAGGTGAGTAATGTTATGCTTTCTATTATTAATTACCTTTTGCTTCTAATCATAGACTCTGTTGTATTGATGGTATTAAAATATTTATTTCTTGGAGTTCTGAAATGGTCATTAACATTCAGTCACAAGATTGAGCCATACAGCCTTGACCTTCAAAGAATAAAAAAAAACAATTGATCGTGTAATTTTGCATTAGAGGTGAACGAATATGTATAGAAGAATTAATTAAAATTAATGTTGTTGACTCAAGAAGCATTGGCTTGGGTAGTATTATAGGTAAGTGTGAATGTTAATGCCCCGCCTCCGACATTATTAATTGATAACAATTTAATTAATAACAATTTGACAAAGATCCAAAATGTATCTATAGCTGTTTCGTGGACCAACTTGATTTTTTTTCAAAAAGTTATTACCTTGTACAATTTAACAAATAAAATATTTGTCATATCTGTTTCCAAGATGATGCCCACCGTTCGATTTTCGACATTAACCTTGTCCGCAAAAGTCAAGGTCATCTAGAAAACTAACATATTGTCTTTAGGGCTAAAGAAGACGGTAATGGGCACAAAACCGTTCCATCGCTAACCATTTTCGAGATAGTGGTCAACTGCTGGTTTTAAATTTGATCTTGACTGATTCCATTAAGGTCACTGGAGTAAGTCTTATGTAACTCAGTTGTGACCAAAAGAGTTGATAATCAGCTAATTTCTGACCCGAATTCATTGTCAACTTATTGTTTTTACCTACAGCTTTAGATTTGTGTCATGTAGCGTGGGTTTTGTGTTCAATAGAGGTACCATTAATTTTTAAGAAAAAGTATATTTAAATGAAGTTTCTTCATTTCACTAGAAGTGTAAGTATTTATTACAATTTATGTTCAATACCTATACGAAACAATTTCACCATGCTATTCTGATTATATTTCAGACAACAAAGTAAATAAAATCGCGGTTAGGCTTGCAATATACTGTTCATTTTGATCGGGTATTATGTGTCAATGAAATAGTGGACGACAAGGTGTGTTGAAGGAACCGACACACATATTAAAAGGCATTTCAAACAGTTCTATCACACATACTGCTATGTCCTTACACTTTTTTATAAATCAGGACACAATCTATATCAAACTAGTTATTTTTATTACTTCAGAGAATAGGTTAGAAATAATATATAACAGAAATATGAATCTAGAAAAAAGTTAAAAAAGTCAATTTCTATATATCACGTATTATTTACAATGAATGTAATTCTCTTAAAAATGTCTAATTGAAGCACGATGCGAACCTCTGTATGGACTGTGGGTCTTCTTTATCAAAATAGTTTCAAAATAATAATTTATTTAACTTGTTAATTTGACAGTTCCTGGGCAATATGGTTTGCGTGTCTATATTAAATTAATTGCTAGAAATTTTCCTTGTGGTGTATCCATGATGTAATTATAACCTGGGGTGTCAGCAATAGTAACCTATACCAGAGTAGTGCTTTTGATAGCTTGAGATTCTTTGTAGCACGCGAATTTAAAATGAATGCCTCAAAATCAAGCAAAAATGTGTCATTTCATAAATATGCTTCAAAACCTCAGTTAGAAATGGACGCTTATTCTTCCGTTGTTGACTGCATAGCATATGTACTCTAAAGCGGTGATTATCAAAATAATTTACCTTTCTAAGTCATGACACAAGACAGGTCGAAAATTGAAATGTTACTTTTGAGAATCGAGTATCTGACAATATTTTATGCTTTGAACTCGGTAATTTAAACGCCTCTAGTTTCCTATGCTTCCCAATGAACTGATTTGCGTCATATTTTATTATGTCTTGTGTAACATGCTCTAAAGTGTTGTGGTGGAGTGTGCATTTGGAATTAAAAGTTGCCTGAACCTCATAGACACAGATCACAATTACATTTCCTGGTAGAGCATGAGCACATAAGGAGTAAAACAAAATTTTGCCCCCGTAAATACAATATTGTGTAACACATGTGCAGCCAATAAAGAAAAAGAATACATTTGTAAGCTACTCGCAATAGGCTGTGAAATATTCATTGGTTTACGCGTAACAAGGTTTTATAGAGAGTAAAATTTAAGTAATTTGTCAAAACTTCGCATCCCTGCCGCCATTTTCCTATCTAACTGAAAAGCTATTTTCCCATGTATTTTTATTGTTACAAATGTCCAATACATTTGATTTGGCGGTTGTTTTAGACCGTGAAAAATAGAAGAGAGTACCAGATATCAAATAACATAAACTCTATATAAACTTATTTGTTGTACATGATCACTTACAAATGAAGTCTTTTGCACTCGCCAGATTTATTAGCGGAATTTATTGCAAAGCTAAAACTAATAACATAGATTAATATAATAGAATTAAAATGAAATAACATAGAAATGAAACCAAAGACACGATCAATGATTAAACTGCTTAAAATTGTCTAACTTTTTCTGCATATTTCATAATTTTTCACAAAATATCCAGTGATATAATACATATGACAGTATTTGAACTCATGTTATGTCGAAATATAAAATGTTTACATAAAATACACAAGTCATCAAAAAGATAAAACAGCACATTCGACTCAAAAGTAAATTGAGCAATTTGAACCTGTCTTCGTTATTCACTGTGGAGTGTTTTTACGGAAGTTGAATATGATGATCAAATTTGCATGGAACGCGTAGTTAATCCAATTTGAAAATTGTACAGCATGATTTGTATGGGATGTTGCAATAACGTTTTAATCACACTCGCAGTTCGCTTCTAATTTGAGAAACCATCTAATTAATATCCAATCACTCTTATACCTTAGTTACACTTGTTTGTGTTTTGCCAGGCGTAAGTTTAATTAATTGGATTTGAAATTAGAAAGAATTGTATAACACTGTTTCTAAATTCACCCTCTCATGTTTCGTATCATTGTTACAGTTCAATAAGGGAAATAGAATGATTCTTTACAATAAATTACATTGACATGACTCATATGCATAGTTAGAAAGTTAGAAATACCCTAATAAATTACAAATGTGAAACAGGACTTTAAATCAATAGATAATGCAGGCCTATTGTCTGTGATCTAGGAGCTACTGAATCAATATAGCAATATTGTATATTTCAAGCGTGTTGTCTAAGCTTTTATACAGAATTTCCTACAGAATTCTAGAATTGTGCAAAACCGGTTTTGTGGACAGAGTCAAAATGCACTGAAATATATTTATTTATTAAATTGATTAAATTGCTGACTCCAGTGTTAGAAAATTTCCAATTTTATGGTCTTACTAATTCCAGTACCACAACAAATTTACATATAAAACGGAATATGTATTGTCAACAATGCCTCACTCCAACAATATGAGATATCTTGAATCTTGTGAGATATCTTGAATCACTTTCGAAACATGCTTATTACCGACATATATTGTAATAATTTCTACCACGCTATTTCGTCTAAGCTCTTACACCACTGCCTGTCAAAGGTTAAACAAGGCATGTGAAAGACCAAAAGCAAAAAAAAGCATATGTGGAAGCCTCCCATCGACAGAACGACATATCTGCCATCTGTTCACATAGTGTTGTTGGCAATTCGTTTATTTTACCGAGTTGTTTACTTAGCTATTTGAAATCATTTCATACATGAAATTGTGCCTAAAGTGGTCTTATCCTCTCATTTATTCTACGAAATGGGTCACGTACCACAGTTAGATTATTGCTGTTTGAATCAAACCATCAGAGAGACTTAAGAAAGACGGATTGTTTAAAAATTATTAAACATTTATGTAAGATTTTATTTGAAAAGGTGAGTAATGTCATGTTTTCTATTATTAATTACCTATTGCTTTTAATCATAGACTCTGTTGTGTTGATGGTATTAAAATATTTATTTCGTGCAGTTCATAAATAGTCATTAACATTCAGTCACCACATTGAGCCATACAGCCTTAATCTTCAAACAATTAAAAAAACAATTGATCATGTAATTCTGCATTAGAGCTGAACAAATATGTATAGAAAAATTAATTAAAATTAATGATGTTGAATTAAGAAGCATTGGCTTGGGTAGTGTTATAGGTAAGTGTGAATGTTAGTGCCCCACCTCCAACACTAAATCAAATTAATAACGATTTGACAAAGATCCGAAATGCATCTATAGCTGTTTCGTAGACCAACTTGATTTTTTCAAAAGTTTATCACATTGTAACAAATAAAATATTGTTCATATCCGTTTCTAAGACGATGCCCAACTTTCGGTTTTCGACATTAATCTTGTCCGCAAAAGTCAAGGTCAACTGGAAAGCTAATATTTTGCCTTTAGGGCTAAACCAGCCGGTAATGGGCAAAAAACCGTTCCATCACTAATCATTTTCGAGATAGTGGTGAACTACTGGTTTTAAGTTTGATCTTGACTGATTCCGTTAAAGTCATTGGAGTACGTCTTAAGTAACTCAGTTGTGGCACAAAGAATCGATAATCAGCTAATTTCTAAACCGAATTCGTTGTCAACTTATTGTTTTTACCTACAGCTTTAGATTTGTGTCATGCAACGTGGTTGATGTGTCCAGCAGAGGTACCTCGGTGAGCTTTGAGGTCAAGACAAAAAATAAACAGATAGAATGCTACATTAACTTTTAAGAAAAAGTATATTTAGGTAAAGTACAAGACACGCAATTGAATTTTTCTTCATACTAGAAATGTAAATATTTGTTGTAATTTATGTTCACTAACTATACGAAACAATTTCACCATATTTCATACAACAAAGTAAATAAAACCACATTAGGCTTGTAATATACTGTTTATTTTGATCGGGTATTATGTGTAAATAAAATAGTGGACGAAACGGTGCGTTGGAGTAGCCGACACATATTAAAAGGCACTTCACACAGTTCTATCACACATACTGCTATGTCTTTTCACTTTTTTTATAAACCAGGACACAATCTATATCACACTTGTTATTTTTATTACTTCAGATAATAAGTAAGATAATTCAACAGAAATACGAATGCAGATAAAAATTTTAAAAAGTCTATTTCTGTATTTCACGTATTATTTAGAATGAATGCATTTTTCTTAAAAATATCTTATTAAAACACGATGCAATGCTATGTATGGACTGTGTGTCTTTTTAAAGTAATAATTTACTTAACTTGTTAAATTTCCAGTTCCTGAACAATATGGCTTGCGTGTCTATATTAAATTCATTGCTAGAAAACTTCCTTGTGGGGTATGTAATCATGATCTAGGGTGGCGCGAATAATAACCCATACCAAAGTAGTACTTTTCACAGCTTGAGATTCTTTGAAGTACACGAACTTAAAACCAATGCCTCAAAATCAAGCAAAAGTGTATCATTTCACAAGTATGCTTCAAAACTCAATTAGAAACTCTTTTTAGTGATTGTCTGAGAATTTTCTCGAAACTATTTTGAAAAGAAAATAACTTAAACCTAAATGCTGATATACTTTGGACAGTGAAGGTAATAAATGTGCATTCGGCGAGACCCAGTAATTCACTGTGTGCGTGCCTAATTTCGACTTTCTCTGTCAAATAGTGTAGCAGATGTTTATCGGAAAACATTGAAACGGAAAAAACGATAAAAGAAAAGAGGGGCAGTAACTTCTTCCAAAGTAACCACAAAATTATTATCGCTCACTCTCAAAATTGTTAACATATGCTACTGAATATTATTAAGGACAAAGGCATATTTGATATACATTTCTGAACCCTGAAGCCGTCTGTGGCCACTCTGATTCTTCTGAGTGCTTTGACCATAAGGTCTTGTGAAGCCGTCTACTGCCAATTCGAGTCGTGGAGGTGCAAAAACTATCAATAGACCTCTGTAGTATAGACCTCTATAGTATCAATAGTATTCTATAAATCTTGTGATAGTGCTTACCTTGATAATGCTTTTGACGTCATCTACTGGATCTCTTTACATTATTCATATTTAAAATAGTGAAAAACGTCAGTGAATCCTAAATTTATCACGGATTTCCTCATATAGCGTCCTATTGCCACGGCGTATTAATAGGAAGAAAACTAATCGCATTCCACTAAAAGGAAGAAAACTAAATGCATATTTTGTCTCTACAAATTACTTACAACTGCTGTTGGATCTACCTGACGCTAGAAAAGTATCATGTCTATCTCGTTCTTGACTGCGTAGAATTGGACGTTCCTGAACTTAGTGATAGAGTTACAAATCTTAAAAGAATTTGACTAAGCGCCTTGTGTTTCAGTTGTGAGCAACCCGTTTCTCCCCAGTTGTCACTGTTCATTCTTAAGCTCGCATACTGAAGAATTTTTGTCGTTAAGAAGAAATTATTCATTACTGATATGATCCCGTTAGCATTAAAAACCAACTGAGGAAAAAGGAGGAGAATTATACAGGAATAATGTGGCTGTAATTTTGGCCAATCCAGCCGTGGCATTTGTTGTAGTCCAGGGGGGTGTAACCTATCTACTGCCGGTGGCTAGTATTCTCGTTTACGCCCTTTTGCACTTCTATTGGACGGAAAGACACAAGTTATCTGCAAAAGGCAGTGCCAAGAAGTACCAAAGTAATATTTGACTGTAAGTTAGTATGAAAGCGAAAAATTTTACGAATAATGACTTCTGGAGCAATCAGTACAAAGTTCTCAGAGAACGGAATCAATTTACGGATTTTCTCCATCATTTTTAGCCTAATGTCTCGTCGACCGCATGAAGAATTCAGAAACTGGAGCTAGGAATTGCATTTTTCGGGGGCATAACCACAATATATACAAGTTACAAGTTTTTCACAGCTTCGTATTTTCAGAATTTTTGCATCACAAAAAGAAAACATTCTACTCCAGCTCGTTGCAGCTTCCAGAGCCAGAAAATGCTGTGTTGCGACGGAAGAAGCATTTGAGCTGTGGGAGCTCTCCTACGTTTCTGTTACAGCAGAACGTAGACACACGATAAACCTCTGGGTTGTTGACGAATTCCCGAGCTTTTGTAACAGTAGAAAATAAGCTGTCGGTCCACAAAGGGTCCACAACGTTATCACTGTGTGATGCCACAATCTGTGAAAACGGAACTGTTTGGACTATAGAACAATTGCATTTACCATCACGTCGTTATCTTGTTGCACACATGCACCTCAAGCTATGGTAAAGAAGTGTGAACATAATGGATTGAAAGAAGATCTATTCACTATTGCCAGGTTTGCCCCATACGCCTTATAGGTCAGGACTGTGATCGAAATGTAACAACAGCATTTTTCACTGGCTGAATACTTGCTTACACAGTAGCTGAGAGGGACAGTATTGCCAATCGGCATACTTGCTGTGGAGAAAATGTCCGCTTGACAGGGTGCGCTTCTCCAGCACAAGCGCAGAGATTTGGATAATAAGTCGTTGGCAGCGTTGAGTATCAAATACCCATCGACGAAAAACTACGAAAAGACAAACAGTCGGCTGCTCAAGAATCCAAAAACAATGCACCCAAAACAGTTCTTGCAAAATCGGGGTTCAGATCCCCAGTACCGAACCGTACGTTGGCGCTGTCAGTATCTCCAGCGGCGGAAAAGATCTCCCCGCAAATAGTTTCGGTTTCATCTTTGTCTCAATAAAGTCGTCGTCGCTGGATTATAAGCTGCCACCGGATTTTGAAGCCATCCTAAGAAATTCTCTGCAACAACAGTTGCTGATGTCTCAAAGCCATTTAGCAGCGCGGTCTAAACCGCATTTTTTATCAGCAGAGTATCCCATTGACATATTTCACTCTCTAGCCGTCGAAGGTGGTTGGACTATGGAGCCTTAGGCATCATGAGCAGCCATAGGATTCGCCTACAAATATGAACAAACTTTATCGGTTATGAGGCCGTCAACAATTAAAACAGTAGGAGCTACACCAAGAGGAAGAGAGGAACCCATATCATAAGTGATCGAGGAAGCCACAGCACTGCTGACCCAGGAGAGGACATCACACATTAATAGAGCTAACAGGCCTTCTCAGGGTTTGTCAGCCGCTTTGCCATCATCTCAAATCATCGCATCTTCCGGTCACGAGATATCGCTAACACCGGGCAGAACCAGTGGAAGAGAAGACATGGCATGGGAAACGATAGATTACCCACTAGACAACGATCGACGTACCCGTACCAACGCATCGGAAGCAAAGGTAAAAATAGCAACGAAGTCAGAGCCCCATTATCGGTCCCAGATTCACACGGAATCCCGTTCAGAACGCAGCGGTAGTACCACAAAAATTTTCTTTCACATGTGTTGGCAAGCCAACATAAGCCCTCGAGATGGTGTTTTGATTTCAAATTGTTTCTGCTTTGACATACGCCTTGTACGTCTAAAAGGCGGTAGTTCCCCCACGGGTTCAGTTCTGAATTAGACGTCGGCATGCGCTGGCATCTGCTATTGCGCACCTCCTAAGACAACGATGTCGCAGCAGCCCAGGTATCAAGCAGCAGGATCTGGTGTTTGTCACGGATGGGCCAAAAGCTAAACAGATGACATTCAGTCCAGGTACAGGTAGAAAACTTTGCCAAAAAAGTTCTCCCTATGCTTGCACTAATTATCGCGCAGTGAATAAAAAGGGAATGCATAGATTGGATATTATTGGACGTTGACGACCCATCACATCAATAGTTAAATGTGTTAAGCCGGTGTACAGGCATTGTGAACTGAAAACAAGGGTATTAACGTTACTGTTCGCTAGAAGTAGATTCTAGTGTGAAAATATCGATTCTCGGCGAAGTGATTGCATGCCACGTTGTGAGTATCGTGGATTGCATTGTGATACATGGTGCTATTAACTCAAACAGGCTGGTATTAAGTAGTAAAAGACACACTCAGTGAGACCGGCACTAACAGCACTGGTCGGAAAGGCCAACATTGGGTGAAGCACCAATATCCCAGGCCAACGATTGTCTTAAAGAAATTTGGGTTTCGGTAAATGTAGCTGTTAGCTTATGCAGATTGTCAAACTAAAGTAAATTTGATTGAAGGTGGATGGCCAATCAGTTACTAGATCCTGCTATCCTCAACAGAAAGACTATTTCCTGGCGTCCGTAAAGACTTTCATAAAATTGTACTTTTTTTGCCAAATCTTCAACCAATATTTGGCAAATGAATAATAATTTACAGACAGATAAGTACAATATCCGCCCGCTACCACAAAATTTCAAGTGACCATATGCATGGGCCAGTAAAGATTCCGATAAGAAAACGATTTTTTCGCGAATAATTCTAAGATCTTAACTAACGCTAGCATCCATAGCGCTAGTTAAGCTTTTAGTAAGAATTCGATGTTTCCGTTGATTTTCAGATCAACAAAAAGAGTAGTTTCAAAACAGAAAGTCTATTTCTCTGGCCTCATGTACGATTTTAGTGATTTTTTTCTTCAATCGGTCTCTAATTTTGGTAAATCATCAAAAAAGTACTGCTCTTTGTGTGTGGATAGGCAAGATTTTACCAGAAAAGAGATTTTTATCAATATTTCAGCCAAATTGCCAAATAAGTAATAGCAAGGTGAGCACATATGCTACCTACCTTCCATCAAAAAATTGCAGACGGAGATAATAAAGCAATATGATTTTGGCCAATGTATCCGACTTTTTCTTCCAATTACCAATATGTCCGCTACTTGCAAAAAACCTAAAAGAGATGAGAGTTTTCAAGTTGAAAGCGTACACATAGACACATTTAGACGATCGCTAAAGCTGCTCTTTGTGTAGCAGCTCGGGCTAAAAACTACGTAATAATATAAATAATTAAATTGAAAACTTTTTTGTGGAATGCCAAACTACCTTCCTCTATTGCTGACAATCAACTATGTTGACGAAAATAAGTTGTAGATTATTCTGCAATTTTATTGATGCAGTAAGGCGAAGTTAACTGAGCTTTGCATTTAATACGTATCTTTTAATCAGGTCAAAGCTTGAAGATGGAGCCAAAGAACGCTGTCGAATTACGGTCAATTGATCCAGTTGACGAAGCTGCTTCTGGAAACGACATCAAGAATAATGAGAACTCCGCGACCGGAAATGGTAACTATAGATATGCGAAGATTAATATCTGTTTCAAATATATAGATAAATATGAGTATATAACTACATAAGCAATAACTTGTATGATGTTATTTCCCTTGCATCCATAACATCAGCACCAATTTACGTGTTTCCCTATACTTTAAGGAGATGTAACTATTTTTCTGTGCTACATCATATTCAGACAAACGAAGACAAATAAATGATAGGAACTTGTGATAGGACCATAAAATTATAAACCAAAACCTAAAAATGTTTGCTCCCAAATTATACCAAACTCACTAGGACGACAGGAGAAAAACAACAGTACAAGTGGGAATAAGTTTTATCCGTGTCTTTCTATAAAGTCAACCATATCTTGTCGGTGTTTGGTGTAAATTTGTAATTCGGGTACAGAGTACTGACAATATTTCATAAAATGCATTTAGTTTATAAGGTTTCAAAGTTCGATATAGGGCTAGATTTGAGGTGCGTCTGTCTGATAGACTGCTGATGTATCATCTTTCTCTTAGATTGATTTTGAATTAAACGTTTTAAGTTTGAAATAAGTGCAGTGTGTGTTGCATATGCATTTAATTTCATGTGATAAGATCTCGGCTTGGATGCGGTACAAAATAATGCAATACCAAGTACAGTAGATCAACATATGGCATCTGGATCGGATTTCTCAATTGTTGATTTGGAGAGTAACAGTGAACCTGCAGTCGAGGCAAATGCTAAAGATGGTAAACAAGAGTTCACATTACAGCCTTCATGAAATTCCTACTATATAATTATGTGAGCCCAATAATAAAGAAGCGAGTAGTACTAGGTATCCAGACTTAATCCCTCTGCCGGTGTGTTGTGTACATTTGTAACTGAAACATTGAATACTGTCAATTTCTCAAAGAAAATAAACTTTGTCATTTCAAAGATTTGAGATCAGTCTCAAAATTACGTTCATATGTAGATTTGTTGAGTATCCATCTACCCGAGGAGATCATAGTTTTCCTGCTTTGAAACTAGAGGTGGGGTCTCTTCGACAACTGAACTTATTTTTCTTAAAAACACTTTTATATCTGGGACAACAAGAGAAAGCAATAGTAACAATGAGTACAATCGTTTAATAAGTTTTATTTGTGTCTATCTATGAAGTCAATCATATGATGCCGTGTATGGTGTAAATTTGTAGCTACGGTACAGACAAGTGCCAATGTCTCATAAAATGTATTTGGTTCATAAAGATTCAAAGCTCGATATAGGGCTATATTTCAGTTATGTCTGTCTTATAGGCTGTTGAATATCATCTTTTTCTCAGATTGATTTTGAAATTAATCGTTTTAAGTTTGAAGTAAGTGCAGTGTGTGTTGCATATGCATATCTAATTTCATTTGATAAGATCTCAACGTGGATGCGGTGCAAAATTATGCTATATCAACTACAGCAGAACAAAATATGGCATCTGGATCAGATTTCTCAATCATGGATGTGAAGAGCAACGGTGAACCTGTAACCGAAAACGTTACTAAAGATGGTAAGTAAGAGTTCGTATAACAATCTTCATGAAATCGATATATAATTATGTGTGCACAATACCGAAGGAGCGACTAGTATTGGGTATCCAGACCTAATCCCTCTAATTTGAGATCAGTCTCAAAATTAGGTTCAGATGTAGATGTCTTGTGTATCCATCTACTCGAGGAGTTTGCCTGCTTTGAAACTAGAGGTGGTCTCTTCGACAACGAAACATATTTTTTTTAAATAGCACCTTTATATCTGGGACGACAGGAGAAAGCAACAGCAAGAATGAGTAGAATCCTTTTAATAAGTTTTATTTGTGTCTATCTAAGAAGTCAATCATATGATGCCATGTATGGTGTAAATTTGTAATTCGGGTACAGACTACTGCCAATGTCACATAATATGTGTTTGGCTCATATAGATTTGAGGCGTGTCTGTCTGACAGAATTATAATCAGTCTCTTAGACTGATTTTTTAATTAATCGTTTTAAGTTTTAATTAAGTGCAGTGCGTGTTGCATATGCATTTAATTTCGTTTGATAAGATCTCGACATGGATTGAGAAACAAACTGTCTTCATGAAATTCCTATATAATAAAAAGTGTGTTGGTCTCCAGAATTATACCCTCTGTCGGTGTATTGAGTACATTTGGAACATTGACTACTCTCCATGTCTCAAAGAAAATGTATTTAGACGTTTTCAAAAATTAATATAAATCAACATTCGGTTCGTATCCATCTGCCCAAAGAGATTATAACTTTCCCGCTTCGCAACTAGACGTGGGCGTCTTCGAAGTCTTCGAAGTTCTTATATTGTAAAGAAAATTGTTTAATGATATGGTCAGCTGTTTCATATGATAGATTGTCGATGTATCATATTGCTGACGTTGTGAGTATCGTCGTGGGTTGCTTTGTGAAACATGGTAACATTATCTCAAACAGGCTGATATTAAGTAGTAAAAGACACAGTCAGTGAGACTGGCACTAACAGCAGTGGTCGAAAAGGCCAACATTGGGTGTAGCACCAACAGCACTGGGTATGGAGACGCAACCATCCTGGACACCACAGATTGCGGCAGATTAATGTGGAGGCACCAGCAACAGTGGTCCCACAGCAATGGCTAGTTGGAACAAAGCTCAGTGTGTTGTCAGTTGCAAAGCGCATAGCTAGTCATATATAGTAGTATTTAAGTGGTTTAAGACGGTGATCGTATAAAATCATGGACTGTTTAGATAGGGGTTTAGAGTTTTAGTTTTGCACACTTGTTGTGAGCGTGGTTTCTTTGCTCCAAAGCGTCGATAGACTGGATTCGTTAAGTCATAATACTTTTCTAGTGAAGGATTCGATCCGAATCTACAGCTACAACCTTCGTGAAGGATAAAAAGGATAAACCAGAATAAGACCACAGCAATCAGTTACAACACAAAATTGCTTTTTTCGCTTTTTTGAAACTATTTTTATACTTTTCGGCAAATCGTCAGAAATATAGCCAGATTAAAAATGTGTCCCGACATTCAATAAACTGTTTTGATGTTTTCATTAAAATAATAAGAAGCCATTGCAAAGCTGGAAACTGATATAATATATAAGATGGTTTGTCGCAAATACTTACGCTAATTTTCGGCAAGTTTTAAATAACTAATAACCAGAGGAGATACATGTATACACCATCACCCTGGTCACCCTAGGCCATCCACCTTCGATCAACATTTTAACGTGCTTCGCAAATATCCCAGGCCAACGATTGTTTTAAATAAATTTGGGTTTCGGTAAACGTAGCTGTTAGCTTATGCAGATTGTCAAACTAAAGTAAATGCCAATCAGTTACTAAATCCTGCTATCCTCAACAGAGAGACTATTTCCTGGCGTCCGTAAAGACTTTCATAAAATTGTACTTTTTTGCCAATTCTTCAACCAATATTTGGCAAATGAATAAAAATTTATCCGCCAATATCCGCCCGCTACTACAAAATTTCAAGTGACCATATGCATGGGTCAGTAAAGATTCCGATAAGAAAACGATTTTTTCGCGAATAATTCTAAGATCTTAACTAACGCTAACATCCATAGCGTTAGTTAAGCTTTTAGTAAGAATTCGATGTTTATAATATTTCCGTTGATTTTCAGAGTAGTAACAAAAAGAGTAATTTCAAAACAGAAAGGCTATTTCTCTGGCTTCATGTACAATTTTAGTGATTTTTTCGTCAATCGTTCTCCAGTTTTGGTAAATCATCAAAAAAGTACTGCTCTTTGTGTGTGGATAGGCACGATTTTATCAGAAAAGGGATTTTTATAAATATTTCAGCCAAATTGACAATAAAGTAATAGCAAGGTGAGCCAATATGCCACTACCTTCCATCAAAAAAATTCCAGAAGGAGATAATATGATTTCGGCCAATATTACCGACCTTTTCTTCCAATTACCAATATGTCCGCTACTTGCAAAAAAACTAGAAGTAGATAAGAGTTTTCAAGTTGAAAGCGTATACATACACATGTTTGGACGATCGCTAAAGCTGCTCTTTGTGTAGCAGCTCGGACTAAAAACTACGTAATAATATAAATAATTAATTTGAAAACTTTTTGTGGAATTTCAAACTACCTTCCTCTATTGCTGACATTCAGCTATGTTGACGAGAATAAGTTGTAGATTATTCTGCAATTTTATTGATGCAGTAAGGCGAAGTTAACTGAGTTATCTTTTAATCAGGTCAAAGCTTGAAGATGGAGCCAACCAAGGCTGTCGAATCACTGCCAATTGATCCAGTTGACGAAGCTGCTCCTGGAAACGACGTCAAGAATATTGAACACTCCGCGATCGAAAATGGTAACTATAGATATGCGCAGATTGATATCTCTTTCAAATATATAGATAAATATGAGTATATAACTACATAAGCAATAACTTGTATGATGTTATTTCCCTTGCATCCATAACATCAGCATCACTTTACGTGTTTCCCTATACTTTAAGAAGATATAACTATTTTTCTGTGCTACATCATATTCAGACAAACGAAGATATACACAACATTTTTGTTGAAATAAGTAATAGGGCCTTGTGATAGGTCCATAAAATTATAAACCAACACCTGAAACTAATTGTTCCAAATAATAGCAAAATCACTAGGAAGACAGGAGAGAAGCAACAGTACGGATTGGTAGCATCGTCTTAATAAGTTTTATTCTTGTCTTTCTATAAAGTCAGCCATATCTTGTCGGTGTTTGGTGTAAATTTGTGATTGAGCCATATACTACTGACAATGTGTCATATAATTCTTTTAGTTTATAAGGTTTCAGAGCTCGATAAAGGGCTTGATTTGAGGTGTATCTTTATGATAGACTGCTGATGCACTTTTTCTTCGATTGTTTTGTGAATTCATCATTTTAAGTTTTAAGCAACTACAGTCGGATATATTGGCTAAAATTATATTTTCATTAAAACGTTGGTAGGTAGGTAGAATATGTGCTCACCTTGCTATTACTTTCTTGGCGATTTGGCAAATACATTGGTAAAAATCCTTTTTTTTTCGTAAAATCTTACCAATCCGTCTATAGAGTATGTGCTATTTCATTATTATGCGTTTTAAGTAACTACAGCGGATCCAGATGTGGCATCTGGATCAGAACCTCAGTCAAAAGTACACATTACCCTCAACCTACGCTTTCGGTCATTATTCACTTGTTGCTTCTGGACGTATTTCCTGTGCCTGTATCTTGACCATGCAATATTTCTATCATATCGCACCTGGAAATTGAAGTAAAACTATAACTGATAAGCAACTGCCGCGTTGTTTTTCTGATTTGAACCACTCTTGTTTCGCTCTGAATGTGAAATATTTGTTCATCATAAAATCATCTGAGGGTCAAAACGCATAATAATAACTAAATTGGCCAGTGTTTTTGTTAAAACAAAAACGGATATGTGTCCCCCGCCCCCAATCAGTCACGTGGAAAAAAATTCTTGCTAAAAAGTACAACATTGGCGAGCACACAAAATAAAAAAATGGCCAAAAATACATTTTTACAGAAAATAGATGAAGAAAAACTTCGCAGTAAAAATTTCCACTACATATGGGTTCTTGCCATGCTTCAGCCTATCTGTTTCGGAGATATCGCAACAATATGGCCAAAAAAGTAAAAATTCAAAAATTAAAAAAATCGCCAAAAATACATTTTCAAAGAAAATGAAGAAAAACTTCGCAGTAAACATTTGCACTATATGTGGGTTCTTCTTTTGCACGTTTCAGCTTAATCCAACAAATTGTTTCGGTGATATCGCAACAATATGGCCAAAAAAGTTAAAAATCAAAAGATACATTTTTAAAGGAAATGAAGAACAACTTCACAGTAAACATTTGCACTATATGTGTGTTGTTCTTGCCACGTTTCAGCCTAATCCAACAAACTGTTTTGGAGATATAGCCTGCCCAATTGAAAAAAAAATGCACGAAACCCCCCCCCCCCCTATGTTCAAAAATTTGCCAAAAATAGACTTTTTAAGGAAACGAAAAAAATAACACGGGCATCATCTTGACATGTACCCCAGTATGTATGTGTGTTTTGAGAAAAATCGACTCATTAATTTTATAAGAACTCACTGCGGACAGACGGACGGACGGACAGACAGACGGACGGAGGGCAGACGGACGGAGGGACACACCAAATGATATATATTTCTCCCTTAGGGGGAGACATAAAATGATAGCATAGAATGATATCTGTACGTTCGTGTATGATCCAGTGACACAGTTGGGTTAACTATAACCCACTATTTCTGATACGTCATTTTAACTGATGTGAAACAGATGAGTTCAGATTTATTTGTATTGCGTTTAACGTGAGAACAGGATAATCTGTCTAGTATTCTTTCTAAAAACAGATTTTAACGCGCCACCCATACAAGAAGACATAGTTCAGACTTTTCCATCTCAAGAATTGTGTACTTCTGTGGCCGGATTAAAGCTGGAGAATAGAGACAACCATCCACGAAACCCCACGACTGATATCGGTAGGCAAATATATCACTTAATAATTTAGTTCATTTAGCTGCAAAAGTGATAAATTTCAACCATATGATTGTGAATGCACAGACTAAACCGATTTCACTACCTAGCGCTGAAATATATACTTAGGATAATAAAATTACTATCCCGATGCCTCAGAACAAGATATTATAAGAAACCGTTGCATAAAAAAAACACTGTTGTGGTGTTGAGGTGATGCAAATTCACAATTTTTTAACCAGAAATCTTCCAATGTTACCAAACCAGTTGTATGACCAACTTTCCAATAATGAATAGTACTTTTTGATCAACAGAATTTAAGAAAATATTGTAAGAAGAGAGAGCTTAAGAGGTTTACCAATTGCTCAAATTGATAAATCGAAAAATTATAACAATATCTACCTAATAAAACTGCAGTATTAATTTTAATCGTGTTGAATATTTATTTCATATAGCTAAATAAAGATAAATTTTTCATTGGCACGTTCAACACAGTTCAATATAGAGCTATGGACAATTTAAATCTCTACTTATTGCGCTTAGAGCTAAGCGAGGGTACGTCAGGTCAATGAATTTATTAGTGCAGTTTTAAGCATTATGGTTATGGCGTGAAAGTAGCACTAGCTAAGCAGGATATTGGAGGCGAATACAGCTGCCTGTACCATTAGATCTTAAATGTCATACAGGTTTTTTGTGATGCCATGTGTTGGGTGTGTGAATGTGTGGGTGTGAATGTGTTGATGCGTGAGTGGGTTGGGGCGTGAATGTGTAGCTGCGTGAATGTGTTGGTGCGTGAATCTGTTGATGCGTGAATGGATTAGCGTAAAAGAACATTTAAACAAATGAAATTATTATGACGTACTAGGTATAAACCATGTCAACAAACTGTTTGTTACAAAAAAGCAAAAATTACGAAATTTTCCTAGTGCCCAGGAACGTAACAGTTCCTTAGGTATTTGTACATATTTTTCTCCATTTACGTCTTGCAGAATTTGATTATTTTCAGCATAAAATTTTGAAATGGTAAACTACATGATTCAATTTATCACTGACATTTCATTTTAGAATTATCTGAAAATAAATGATGGTTTCTTTGAACTTACAAAAATCAGACAGCATGTTTCCAAATGCGGACATGTCAGTGCCGTAACACGGCCCTCAGTCGGCGATTGATTACAAAGGGTCATAAAGTCCTGTAAACGAAGTTGACCAATGGCATTACTTGCATATTGGCTGTTGTTTCTATAAATAAATTCACAACTTGGATTAAAGGTGTCAAGGCGTTTTGTGCTATTATGTTTACAAACATTAGGAATGAAATGCAAGGTTGTAAGTTGTTTTATTTATTACGATCGAAAATCAAAAGATAAACTGAAAAAAAACGTTTCTTTTAATAATTAGACCTTCGTTAAAATTGGATGGTGATCAGAAAAACAATTCTTGTGCCATCGAGTTTACGTAAATAAGCGGATGAAAATCCAGCAAAGCATCTGGTGTGACTTCGAAAATGGGAAAAGATCAAAAATACAATTAACATGCACCAATCCACCATTATAGTTAACCTATAAACCAAGTATCAAAGGAAATCCATTTGTATGGCGGTAGGTGAAAAACGTAGATGGGCCTACGGCACGACGGCTCAAAGGAAGAACGGACTGACAACAACCAGACATAGAGTATCCTAAGGCGCCGATATGGGGCTTAATATAACCAATGATAATATTTGAATATTAGGGTGGAAAAGAAGATATGACACAAAATTACATAGTTGAAATCAAGCATATCATACCTAGCTGTTTTAAGTCATGAATGAGAAAATCGATTTATATTGGCAAGGGTAACAGATTGAGCAATTCAGGGCAATTTAGAACTCAGACGAACGAAATTGAGGAAATGTAGTAAAGAGATAGGAAAATATGTCAATATCACAAATAAAATAATTCTATGAGATTACACGAGTCTTAGCTTCGTGGTCTGCAAAATGAGCTATATTTTCAAAATTATCCGCTTCTGTCTCAAAACGTTATATAAGGGGTACGGTGTGACATTGACCGTTTCTGTCAAAGTCGAGGCCAAAAACCTTGAAGGCGGCCATTATCTAGAAAATGTTAAAGGGTAGAGCGATTTTGAGTTCATCTTAGGCTCTTCTGTTTTACAATAATAGCAATAATAACAATAATCATAGTAACAATAATAATAATAATGATATAATGTGCTTTAGGCGCCGACATTTATAAAATATTCTTCGACACCACACAGTGGCATAGTAAATATTGTACTTGTAATTTAAAGATATCACTTATACGACGACACTAGAGCTGTAATACTGGTACAATAGTTCTATTAATTAACAGTTCTATGATACAAATATTACTTTCAATGCTAAAAAGCTACATTTAAAACATTTACGACGAATACAGTTATCGTTATCGCAGTACTTGCAAATAGCTATAAATTATAAGCATACCTAAAAGACTATTTAAAAATGACTAAACTTTATAAGCAGAATTGAAAAGATAAGTTTTTAGATTACGCTTAAATGTGTTGTTAACTGTGGTAGAACGAAGTGACTCGGGTAGAATGTTCCATCTGGATGGTGTGGCAATCGAAAACGCGCAAAATATTCGTATATTTTGGTATTGTATTTGGGTATTTCCAGCAGAATGGATTTTTTCTGAGATCGAAGCTTTCATGTGGGCTTATAGATGGTAATTAGCTCTGATATATATTGGAGCTTTTTCGTAAATGGCTTTAAAACTGGTTGTTATGATTTTATAGAGAATTCTTTGCTCCACAGGTAGCCACTATAGCGATATCAGAGCAGGTGTTATATGACCGAATTTTCGCACTTTTCTAGCAATAAAAGGTTACATAACAGGGATCTCCCTGATCTTAACCGTTCCTAACACTTTATATGTATCGTCAGGCAGTGTAACACTGCCGCAATGGATTAATGTGATATAAATCAAAATAAGTTTGAATTCCACATTAGCGAATTCCACATGGTATGCTTTGGCTTCGAACAACTTTGGTGTTACATTTAACTAAGTACCTTGTAGTGACTGAAGACCGGGAAAATGTTTCTTCCAGATAAGCAGGAAAAGGACCAAGGATTTAGTGTGATTGAAGAGTCCTTTGAACAATTTCTGAACAGAGAAGACAAGTTATTACAGGATGTTTCTACGATCACTAAAGCACGCTTACAGGGTAGTTTTGAAGGTACTGGCTCTCATTAAAAGTAAATGTATAGCTGTCTTTAACTGGAATGACAGTGGAAAAGCGATAATTTTTTAAAATTAAAATATATTTGTATGGTTTATCTTGTTTTTTAATAATTTGTGCACAATAATAACACTGCTAATAGTTTTTAGAGAAATAGTTGGTGCCCATAAATATCATTTATACTGTTCTAGGTAATCATGTAAAGTGCTATATTTCAGAAAAATTGAGAGATGTTTGTCCTCCCGAAACTGCTAGAGAAATAGCCGAAGATTTTTTGGAGGTGCCAGGTGTACAAATTAAGCAGGATGCAGTAGGTAAAAAATCTTTGTTTGATGAGATAAAAGGAGAAGTAAAAGAATTCCTTGGAATTGTAGATCGGAAATTTGTGTTCTTTTATGCTCCAAAGGAGGAAACTGTGGACGGAGCAATCGAGCCCTACGAAAAATCAGTTGAAGAACGTAAAGAACATATAAAACAATTTATAGATACCTTTAAATTAACCAAGGAAGGAGCTCCTACTAGAAGTGTTGAAGTTGCCTCCTACAGAGCACTCAAAGAAGAACTGGTTAAAATACTTCAGGAGGAGACAGATAGGTGCTACATTCTATGGTTGTTTTTTTCTGGTCATGGGTCTGACGACGGGCACCTTATTTTCGAAAAGGGTCCAACAATTCTAATTGATGACTACATTGAGCAGATTAAGTTATGTGTCGAACAAAACCGTGTCACGCAAGGACGCTATCGCCTACCAGATACACTGCAAATTGTTTTTACTCAATGCTTTGGTCATGTCTTTAATCACCCAGTCGCATCACCAGGTATATTTATACATAGCCTTACGAATGATAGCTATGTAAAAACCCACCGCAGATTAAAGGGTTCTCATACAAATTACTCTAAAAAAAATATCATCACGAAGATCACTCATGCAAAGCATTATGATCTGAATAAGTTCGCACTGGAGTGCAATAAATGTTTCACCGGTATTTCATCAAGTCTACCCCTGACCGAATAATATAACCACATAAACCACATAAAATATCATAAAATACATAAAAAGACTGTCTTGAGCTGTCCATATTATAAATTTTCGGCGTGAAATTAAGGATATTTGAAAGTAAATATCCCTCATTGTATTTCAAAATATTAATTAAATGTAAAAAATGGTATGGTAAGAAACGTTTTTTTTTCAAGCGGCAATCTGTCACAATATGACTGCAATCAATAAACTTGAATAATTGAGGCCAAATCTAAATCAGAATTGTTTCTCATTCTCAGCCTGAACTCTAGAAACAAGAGAGACACAGCGCACAATGTTAGTAACATGTAATGAAATGAGCTGTGGTTAGTTCTGACATTGAGTCCAAATATAGAACCGTTTTTAATTCTCATTCCCCAGCCTGGTCGCTAGAAACAAGCAAGTAATTGTCTAGACCCGTCTGGAAGAATATAAGTACCATGTAATGCACTCAGCTGAAAGATTGGTTATAGAGTACATAGAACAGGAGAAATTTTTCTGAAGGTTAAAAAATTGTCTTTTGAAAGCAGATTTTGGATTCGGCCTCAAAAGCATGAAACAACCACAAAAAGCAATTAATTATGAATTATAATCAAGAGTTAATGTGATAAAACGTGCCATTAGAGTTTGTAGACAAAGCAGTGAAAACAGAAATAAAAAGTGCCAGCGGATGGTAGTGTTCTGTTTCGATAAACTCGTCATGATGAGAAACATTTGTACCACATGTCAACGGATGTTAGCTTCCTGTTACGAAAAACGCCTCGTGATGAGAAACATTTGTTCGACATGTCAGCTGATGCCAGTGTTCTATTTCGATAAACGATTGGTGATGTATGGGTCTGGGATGATCAGGAGACGATATAGTGATTTTGTATAGTGTTTGTGCACCATTACATAGATGTTATGTACATTTGCTGTTTGACTTTGAAATGTGCTCTATTGTGTTCTATTTATAACACAATCTCTAATTACTTCTGCTTTAGCCTTAAAAATGTATAACATGTTGTTCTTTTTAATTCAATGTCCAGCTTTTACATGAACTAATATCGTTTGGTTTCATTTTTGCATGTTTCTGATATCAATTAAGGCTTTCATTTTCAGAAAGTAAGTGAACGGGTGCACCGGTTTTAATGGTAGTTCTAAATAATTTTAATTTGAACGTGTTATGTTGACTAATTTGTAAAATTTGTAAGATACGTTTAAAGTCGAAATAATAAATAGTTGTTCATGATTCCTGGCGAGACGGGCACTAGTATGATATATTTTACCATGTGTGTCCACAAACGTGGAGAAAAGGGTGCAAATTGCGTTAAAAAGTGTAACATGGACGGGTTGAAATATTCATTCACAATTCTGCGCGTTCCCTACAAAATGGTAGAGGGGGTGGTGGGTATTTCAAACTTTTATTTAGCGTTTGGTTAGGGGTCATGTTAAAATGGCATGGACACGCATGGTAATAGTTCGAAAGTGAGTGCTCTCACTTATCATATACGAATTTTTTACGGCCGTCGCTTTCGCTTTCAGAGGGACAAAGCATTCTTATTTTGTACTTTGGACAACAATAAGCAACGCTGTTTTCCTCTATGACCTGTATTTCATAATAAAATCCTTGATGCTTTGAAAACTATTGGCTGTTTATTATCCGTGTAATAATAAAATAAATATTTCAAAAAATTTGTTCGGGGCATAAGTTATCTCAGATGGAGTACTGACTTCATGAAACGACCCCTAAACACAGAAGGTTAACTTTGAAATAGCATCCGCTTTTTTAACCAAAGGCCGAGTGAAATTGTAAAATATCCCCCATTTCATGTACTGACTGAAAATTATGGTGTTCAGGATTAGCATTCCTATTCTGTGATTATTACACTTAGGGATTTTCAATCCCCTTGTTTACTGAATTCGTACGATTCGGTAAATGTTTCGGTATAATTCTTTTTTCCGCCATAATATTGTCACACGAACTATTCTGAGACGGCTAGGGCTAGGATTACCAAATGTGGCAGAGACATAATGTAGCATGTCTATTTGGTTCACATTAAATTTTAGAAATTCATGAACATTTTGTATGCAAAAATGGGCATTGAGATTTTGCCTTTGAGGCCCATTATAGGGCAGTCAGCTAAGGCAGCTAAGGCACATGGTATGATATCAGCATGGGCATATTGATCGTCCAACTGTCCGCAGTGAGAGCGATTACAGTATGTGCAAGTTGACTGCAGCGTTTGTTTTCCCCATTTGCTGAAGAGTTTTCCCTATGATTCTAAAAGACGTTACGTAAGTGGTAGTTTGGTGACTTTGACTTCCTCGGTCTATATTAAAACCAAAAGTTGACCATCATCTCGACAACGGTTGCGATTGTGAGCTTATTTTCTCGAAAATTATTAGTATCTATTAGATACAACCGATTTTGAGCATATTTTCTACCCTTTGAGCTAAACAGACGTGATGTTAGAGTTACCTCGATGAATATATTTGAAAAGTTTTTTTCCGAGGGTAAGTTATCTCAGGACCACCTCACAAATTGGACCACCTCACAAATAGGACCACCTCTCAGATAAGACCACCTCACAAATTGGACCACCTCACAAATAGGACTACATCACAAATTTGATCACCTCACAAATAGGACCACCTCACAAATAGGAGCACCTCACAAACAGGACCACCTCTCAAATAGGACAACCTCAGAAATAGAACCCCCTCACAGACAGGGCCACTTTTCAATAGTTCAGTTCTAGTTCCTTCTGTTATAAAGAAATAGGATCACCTCGGAAACGGGGTCGTTTCAGTCGGATTCCACTGCATCACAATTTTTGTTGACTGTATTTCTCGATCATTATCACTCTCATATCAAGCAATCAGTAAACATTAAAACCTTATCTTTTTTCGAATCAATCGAACACAACAACAGACATAGATAATTGATTGGTCATATTCATAATGAACTAGACCGAATTCAGCCTGCGTGTGCAAGTTGACTGCAGCGTTTCAGTTTTCCCCATTTGCGAAAGAGTTTTAAGTTTATTTTCGACCCTTTGGGTCTAAAAGACGTTATGCAAGAGGTACTTTGACATCCTCGATCTATGCCAAAACCGGAAGTTGTCCATTATCTCACAAACGATTTTGAAATTATTTTCGACCTTTTGGGGCCAAAAGACATTACTTAACATGCGCCTCGTTGACCGTGACATCTTCGGCTATGGTCAAGGTCAAAACCGGAATCATTATCTCGAATCTTTAGACACAGAGCGATTTTGAGTATATTTTCTTTCCTTTGGACTTAACAGACATGATGTTAGAGATGCCTCGATGACCTTGATTACCTGGTCAAGGTTAAAAACCTGCTGTTGACCATTATCTTGAAAACGGTTGCAGATAGAACGATTGTGAGCTTAATTTTTACCCTTTGAACCTAAAAGACATTTTACGGCATTTTCACGGCATTCATGGTCAGCCTTACTGGATTTTTCCATGTTTTCATTATGTGGTTACAGTGTTCATGGTCAGCGTTGCAGGATTTTTGCATGTTTTCGTCGTGTTACACGGACAAGATGGTATGGGGTTTGTTTGGAAAAGGTAGCCTTGCCGAGAATAATTTCAAATCTCTGTTATCAACTATAACGATAAAAATTCAAGAATCTAAATAAATAAACAGTGTCAAAAACAGTAGAAAACCAGAAGAGAACCGGTCGAGAACCAGCAGAAAGCGAGAAGAGAACCAGTAGAGTAATCCTTGTGCTGCAGACTTGTCATGTCGTCGTCATGTGTGATTGCCTGATAAAAGACACATACCTTATTTTCTATATGAAAAATATGCGAGTAAAAGAAGACATATAATATTAAAGTCTCTATACGAGTGTATTGTAGCCCGTTTGTACAATTATCAGTGTGCATAAGGTATTTATACTGTATTGATTCCCTGGAGAAGGGCACTCACCTACCAAATAGTTACCATGCGTGTCCATGGTCCGTTGGAGGGCACTTACTACCAACTGGCTATCATGCGTGTCAACGGTCCGAGGGAGGGCACTCACCTACCAACTGGTTACCATACGTGCCCATGATTCGGGGAGGGCAGTCACCTACCAACTGGTTACCTTGCGTGTCTATGATCCGGGGGAGGGCACTCACCTACCAACTGGTTACCATGAGTGTCCATGATTCGGGGAAGCGCACTCACCTACCAACTGGTTGCCATGCGTGTCCATGATCCGAGGGTGGGCACTCACCTACCAACTGGTTACCATGCGTGCCCATGGTCCGGGGAGGACACTCACCTACCAACTGGTTACCATGCGTGTCTATGATCCGGGGGAGGGCACTCACCTACCAACTGGTTACCATGCGTATCCATGGACCGGGGAGGCCACTCACCTACCAACTGGTTACCATGCGTGTCTATGATCCGGGGGAGGGCACTCACCTACCAACTGGTTACCATGCGTGTCCATGATCAGGGAAAGGGCACTCACCTACCAACTGGTTGCCATGCGTGTCCATGATCCGAGGGTGGGCACTCACCTACCAACTGGTTACCGTGCGCGTGCGTGATCCGGTGGGTGTGGGCACTCACACATTATCTGGTTACATTGCGTGTGCGTTATTTTATAAAATGACCCTTAAACGGAGAGTGCTTATTTTGAAATAACATTGCATTTTTTAACCAAACGCGGAGAAAAATCCCGAAATAATCGCTCTCCAACATTATTATTATACGTAATACTTTTATAGCGCACATATCAAGTGTTCATGACGCTTTACAATACTGTCAGTAAAAGGAATAAAGTTTTCTAGAATACTATAGCAATATAATAATACTGTCAACAATACTGACGATGTTAAAATTTATTCGTAAACTTTAATAAAAAGGTGTGTCTTCAGATGGTTCTTGAAGGTTACCAATTAAGTAGTTTATACCACGAAGTGACTTAGGTAAACTGTTCCACAACCGAGGAGCTACCATACTAAAAGAGAGATCTCCAGCATCTTAAGATTTGATTTGGGCTGTACTAAAATAGGTCCATTTTCATTAAAGCAAGTCGATCTGACGGGTTTATGCAGCTGAATGAGTTCCTATATAAACTGGAGCCATATTATGCATGGCTTTAAATGTCCACAACAGTATTTTATACTTAATCCTTGAGCGCACGGGCAACCAATGTAGCGATTTCAGCGTATGCGTGATATTTTCGGTTCTTTTCAATCCAGTAATAAGCCTCGCTGCGCTGTTTTGAAGGCATTGGAGCTTATTCGGACTTGTCCAAGAAAATCGTGGCATGTACAAGTTTTTTGTTGCAGAGTCTGTTAAATATCGGCGCAGTGAGTTACTGCGTTTGCAAACATAAATGACGTCATAACTTGTAAATGATGACGTCATAGGTACAACGTTGGCATGCAAAAAATCCTTGCTTAAAATTAGTCCATAATGTATTTTGTACCGAAGCGCTGGGGTAATTAGTTTTTGAGTTATTGAACTTTAAAACAGAAATGCCATCATATAACTCGTTATTGATAACGTCATAGGCAGAAAAAAATAAGATTTAGGAACCGTTTCAAAAAACGAAAAGACGTATTCACAGTGAGCAGGAAGAATCTTCATATATATATATATATATATATATATATATATATATATATATATATATATATATATATATATATATATATATGTGTGTGTGTGTGTGTGTGTGTGTGTGTGTGTGTGTGTGTATGTATGTGTGTGTGTTACAGGCAATTTGTGTATTCAGGAAATTCGTGAATTGCCTGAAATTTTCAGGCAATTCCTGAACTGCCTGAAATTAGGGACCAGTCAGTTCACAAATTGCCTGAAGCATGTTTTATAAGAGATGTTGAACAAGTTTTGTTGTTTCTTCTATTTATCGCTACATTTCATAGGCAGTTATAAAGCAATAGTTGCATGTACAAGAACTAAACGTTCATAATTACGTCAATCGTACATCAGAAACTCCGTTGACAATTATTTTTTTATCATAAATTGCATTCATTTGCTGGTTATTTCAACTAAAACATCTCACTTCGCTACCACTCAGTTTCATGATAAAAGAGCACTCCGCTGCTTGCTAATTGCAGTTGTAACAAGTAATTATCTTTACATCAATAGTAAATACAAGAATCAATTGCATGCATTTTACCACGCACTCAGTTGCATAATAGCACTGCACTCTGATGCCCGTCAATTGCAATTGTATCAAGTAAAAGGCATAACGCCGTATAAATAGCGGTTATATCAATTTATAATTGCAATTCTAAACCGTAAACTCACACAACAGATTGGATTGTATTTAATTATAGAGTTTAATTTGGAATTAATTAAATCCCTCAATTTTCTTGCAATTCACCAGTTTGAAAATAAAAGACCCCGTTAAAACTTTAAATTAAATTGCAATTTTTAGACCTGCTTTCAAATAACAACGGGATTTACTTATTGTTACTTTTATAGTATAAGACCTAAACCCCGGAGTAACTTGGAAGGAATGTGATAGGCCACTTAATTAATTCCCTACTCCGGTGAGAAACATTATTGGCTATTGATCTATTCTGGGAACTGGAGCCCATAGGACAATGTTTTACTCTGGCCATAATTACAATTATGAAACATGGTCAGGTAAGACACGTATACTAAGAGCCTTATTATATTTCCCAAAGTACATGCCTTAATAGCAATTATTTCGATTATAAAGAAAGAAAGTAACAAATTTAGCTCTGTTAAACAGTTATTTATTTTGCTGAAACGTCTTTAGGCAATTTGCGAACAAGGAGCCCTTAAATTTCAGGCAATTCACGAGCTGCCTGAAAATTTTAGTCAATTCACGTATTGCCTGACCCTTACAGGCAGTTCACGAATTGCCTGAAAATTTCGGGCAATTCCTGAATACACGAATTGCCTGTAATATATATATATATATATATATATATATATATATATATATATATATATATATATATATATATATATATATATATATATATATATAACATATATTTATATAGATATATATAAATATATAAATTTAAAAAATTCATTAAAAATTTAAAATTAAAAAAATCGACAAAAAATAAAAAGTGGCATACAGCACCACCAAGGGATGTTTTCTCCCAAAAATCAATTCAATCGGACAAAAAAATATTTAGAGCCCAAACCGGGAATCGAAGTCTACCGCGCTCTCCATTACGCTACGGGTGTGTTGCCTTCACAATACTCATTGCCACTCATTGTGTTTTTACAAATAATTTGCCAGAAATTGAAAATTTACTCAAATAAAAACAATAAGTAGACTACACACCTCCAATATATATTCTATTACTGTGCAAGGTATAGTAAAGATCAGACAGGCCGTCAATTAATTATCACTCAAAATTAAAAAAAAAATCGCAAAAAATCCATTTTTCCCAAAAAAAGACAACAGCACCTCAGTGTACACTTGCACTATATATAGACGTTCTTTTTGGAAGGTCGGAGCAAAATCCAATGAATAGCTTTAGCACATATTTGGTCATTGAAATGGCACATATTTTCTTCTCCCCTTAAAATGGGAACAAATTGCCTTGTGTTTTGAGCAAGATGGGCTGTTTTAATTGTTGATGGGTATAGGATTGACCCATCTTTAAGCTGTAGGCCATAGAAACAGCACATATAGAATCAGTATGTGCCAAATCTACAAACAGTTGCATAGGAATATCCAATCAATAGAAACAACACATCTGATCAAGAATATGGGCAAAAGAGCGTTTTACGAAAATAAAACGTCAGTTTTACCTCGTAAAAGCTCCGGATTCGCTTATCTCCACTTTTATACGGAACTAACCAGGAGGCGGGGTGACCCGCGTTGAGAGTCATATCTAGAAAATTTTTTCCCAAGAATCAGTTTTACTCCAAAGAACGTGTTGTCTCCCATGTGAGGTGAAAAAAGGCGTAAATAAAACACTGCAGAAACAGGTAAATGTGTTTTAATGTGCCTTGGAATAAAAATACAATCGAGTTGGAACACGAAATCGGAAGGACGAACGAACCAAGAAACTAGGACGTGGAGAAGACGTACCAATGACCAAGTTCTTCTCCGTTATCACCTTTGCTAATACCATCGCCCTCCATCCTCCCACAAGATGGTAGCCCAACCTAACTGCACGGTCGGATCGCGTAAACATATAACAATTCCTTTATTGAACTCTTCACAAACTTGATCGCGGCCCAAGACCGCGTGCCTAACTAAATGACCAAGCAGATGTAGACTGGGCTTGGTCACTCACAAACTGCGCCTCAAATTCATAATTATGAACATTACGAAATCAAGATGGTTTAACTTCAATTAAGAACTTAAGCTAAAGGTTTAACTGAGAACCGAGAAGCAAAAACGATGCAGTGTTCTTATGAATAGCTGGTGAAACCAGTCACCTGCATACCAAGGGTTGAGCGCACTATCGTGCGCTCCGACAGAACGCTAACACACTACACCAACTGACTGATCCCGGACACACTACAATGCGCTCATTCAGAACACTGATTGAAGAAAGACACACTCGTCCAAGACGTGTGACGCACTAACATGTGCCCGTTCAAAACCTATATACAACATGATAGAACTCAATGAATGCACTACAACGTGCCAATGTTCAACCTCGGTCCCTGGTTAAGGGACACCAGCTAGTTTGGGTACCTGATCCCTGTGAGGCCGACTCTAGTGGACGCGACGGACGCACCGAGGGGGATGCGTAGTGCGTACGAGTGCACCCCCCTTTTTCCAAGGGAAGACGGAGTACCGGCCTCTCAGGGGTGAAATGCCGAGACCAGCATCAACTAAACGCGGGAGAGTGGGCTCCCGCAGAACCGTTCTAAGAATACTGAGCTGTAACTAAAACACAGAGAATTCTTGTTCTAATGCGCCGATGCCCGTCATGAGATCGTTAACGGCGGCCTTGGTTCTGGGCCTTCTTGAACTTGCTCGCGCCGTTACCAGAGCGTTGGAAGACGGCATCCTTGCGCTTGAACTTGCCCTTGTTCTTGGTCGACTGTTCACTGCAAACACACAAGGTTCAGATAGAGACTACCGACTCGGCAGCCACGAAAGGGCCCAAAGAGTACAAACCCGACAGTTCGCACTGAGAGTAGTCTTTCAGGTAGTATTTAATGAACGAGTTAGGGGAAGACCAACAACCTGTCTTAAGAATGGCTGTTAGGGATACACTACGTAGTGCCCTTACGTGATGAGCTTTCACTTTACACAGATCTCTGAACTCCGATTCTACCTGGACTTTTTCGTAAACTTCTAAAATGATATTCTTTATGTACTTAGGAACAGTTTGCTTAGATATGTCCTATTTGAATCTGGGCATGAAGGAAATGATCACAGCCTTCTGCCCCTCACTCCTGTAGTCTTCTGATACCTGGGGATACTTACACAAAGCCTGAACTGGGCAGAGAGAGACCAGGCCTGAGTCCTCGTCCCCTACCTCTAGGGGTGGTAGCGTTATCTGTTCCAAGGTACCAAGGCCTGCGGTGGCGATGAGCGTCTTACCCATAAAACCTGATCTAGGTCTGAGGAAGACTTTTTTCCACTCACCATTCTCCTTCAATCTGACGGTCAAGGGCGTGTATCTCCCCTCGCCTCTTGCCCGAAGCCAGTGCCAATAGAAAGGTGAATCTTACCGTCGCACTTTTAAGTGTGATGACGTCCTCCCCGAATACGTCCGCTCTCTGAAGGTAACGCAGAACCAAGGACAGGTCCCAATGGGCTATATTGGTGTTTGACGGATGGGAATTCACCCTGAAATGCCTAAACAGCATAGACAGGGCTGGGTCCTCCCCTGGATCATAGCCTGTTGCGGTTTTCAGCCTAGAGCCTATGGCGGCTCGGTAACCCTCGATCGAGCCCACCTTCAGGTGCTCGGTCGTAAACAGGTGATCCAGGAAGTCTGCCACCACTAGCGGTGTGGCCTGGAACGGATCTAGCTGGGCTTTAGCGCACAAGCTCGCGAATTTGTTCCATTGAGAGCGATAGACCCTTGATGTGGATTCCCTATGGCTATTCAGCATTTTTTCTCTCACTTCTTTGGAGAAACCTTTGTTTCTCTAAGAGTGAAGGGACAGGCACCACAGGTGAAGGTCCAGGAGGTGGGGGTTCGGGTGGAGATACAACCAGTGGGGTTGGGCTAGCATCTCCGGGTGGCAAGGTAGCCTTAACGGAGGGTTGGTCGCGCACTTGACCAGGAGAGGGAACCAAGGGGCTTCGGCCAATCGCAGGTCAAGGCGTCGATTGCCCAGGCCTTCGCGTTGGGGCATGGGGAGACACACCTTGGTAATTTCGTCGTGAGAGCGTTCGCAAACAAGTCCAAGGTCGGTTTCCCCCATGGAGAGTGCTCGGTCACCCACGCGAAGGAGCGGGGCGACAGGCACCACTCCGTGTGGATAACTTGACCGACCCTGGAAGCTAAGTCTGCCAACACGTTCAGTGACCCCGCTAAGTGGCGGGCTGAAAGATGCATCTTCTTCCCCCGGGTGAACTTCAGAATGTCCCCAGCGAGCTTCGTGAGCTGTTGGGACCTGGTATCGCCCTGTTTGTTTAAGTATGCCACTGCGGTAGAGTTGTCCATGTGGAACTCCACGCGTCTTCCTTCTAGGATAGGGGTAAGGTCGTTTATGGCAATCCACACCACCTGCAACTCTAACCAATTTATGTGGCGAATTTTTACCTGCTCCGACCATCGGCCTTGCCACATTCTGCCCTGGAAGTGAATCCCCCAGCCGGACAAGGAAGCGTTGGTTTGCACGTCTACTTCTGGGGGTGGGGTTGAGAAGGGCACCCCTTCGCTCATGATTCGATCGTCGCACCACCAAGCCAAACCCTGGTGGGCCTCTGCCGAGAGGGACATCACGGCTCTGGGGTGTCTGCCTTGGCACAAAGCTCGCCTGAGCCCCGCCTGTAATGGAGTTTCCCTGTGGGGACTGTCTTCTCCGTAGCCACCAGACAGCCCAGTAAGGACTCCATCTTTGACAAACTCACCTTGGTACCCGGATTTACGGCCCCGACGCTCGCACGGATCCTCTCTCTCCGTTCGGGGGTGGGGTAAGCTCTGGCCAGCCTCAGATCCCATCTTTCTCCTAAAAATATCATTACCTGTTTTGGAGTCAGCTCTGACTTGTCTCGGTTCACCACGACACCCACCTTCGTTGCTTGATCGACCAAGGTCTGTGTTTGCTGACTTACCGTGACTCGGTCGCGATGAGCTATGAATCAATCGTCTAGGTATTGGAAGACCAACATACCTCGAACTCGAGCCCACGCTTTTAATACCCTCATGATTTTGGTGAAAACGAAGGGAGCTGTAGAGAGGCCGAACGGGAGGGCCCGGAACCAGGATTTTGTTTTCCCTACTTGGAAGCATAGGTACTTCCTGGCTGACGGATGCAAAGGTACGCGGACGTGCCCCACATGTCTCCCCCCAGGGAGCTCTTTATAATCTGGGCCGTATCCATCTGAAACGGTGTCACATGGAGAAAGTGGTTCAGAGAGGATAGATCTATGACTAGACGCCAACCCCCCCGACTTCTTGGGTACCAGGAAGACCCGGCTGAAAAACCCTTTCTGGTTCTCTGGCATTTCCCTTACGGCTCCCTTGCTCACTAAGTCTTCGACCATCAAACGCAGAGCTCGATGCTTTGGTGAGCTTGGGTCGTAGGAGGCGACCCGGCTGCTCGGGGCTAGGTCGCGCAGAGGTATGGGTGGAACGTGTCCCCAACGGTTCCGTTTGAACGGGAGTGCGTAACCCTCTCTTAACCAACGCACTACTTTTTTCGGAGCACCCATGTCTCGCCAAGCCTGTCAGAACTTGCCTAGCCTGCCTTCTATGAGCAAACAGTCGCTGAAGGGCTGGGGGCCCTCCGTCTTTTGACTTGATAAAAGTATCTCTTAGAGACGAGGTGCTCCCCTCTGAGAGATACTTTGATTGATTGCTACCTGCACTGCGGTGAGGCCCGTGGGGGAGGGGATCTTGCCGTTGCTCTGGTGCCTCGGCTTCTTCGAGGGAGAAGACCTGGCCTTGCTGTTCGACCTGGACCTGACCCGGTGTAATGAAACGTTTTGACCCCCAAACAAATCGCCCCCCAGTCGATTTGTTTTAAAACAAACAGACCCCTCGGTCGATTTGTTTTGGGAAAGCCCGCCATAACAAACAGACCTCCCCTATAATAAAATTACCCCCTCCAAATAATCATGTTTAAATATAAAATGGAAGTAAAAAAGGTGCATATGGTTCTTAAATACTATTTTAAGCATTTTCTACCTTTTGATGTAGAAAATTATTATTTTGAGCCTTTGGAATGCCATTACTGAGCTTGGACAGATTTTTTGGTGACTGTTTGTTAGTGGTGTTGGAAGTGTTTTTGTGTTTGAAAATGTAAATGTTAGTTGCTAAATGAATTGTTATTCATGGATATAGTTTTTATTTCAATTAAACAAACTAATAAGGTGGCCATATGTGGAAAGAAATAAAGAAATCAACAAAAAATAAGAGGGTTAAAACATTTCAAGGGGGGTCTGTTTGTTTTAAAACAAATCGATCGGGGGTCGATTTATTTTGGGGGTCAAAATGTTTCCTTACACCGGCGAGGGGGCTGTGAGTACTGGCGTTTCTGTGGGCGTACGAACTGCCTTGGTGCTCTGGCCATGAGAGCTAGGTCCTGTGATAGTGATCTGCTCTCCTGATGAACCCTCTCTATCTCCTCGGGAGGAAACAGCTCCTTTTGGCCCTGAATATTGGCGTGGGGTAGGTCACGGAGGCCCTTTACTCTCGACCAACAGTGTTGAAGGAAGGCATCGCGTCGCAGGTACACTAGTGAGGAGGTCAAACAGGTAGCAAGCTTCACCACATCCGTGGTAGCTGGGGCTAGGCACTCCAGGAGTTTGAGTGCTACCGGGTCAGACAGACTCAGATCGTCCAGACGTCCAGATCGTCCAGACGTCTCTTCAGGGCATTCAGGGTGTGGTCCTGGAAGGACATAATGTTCAAAATGTGACGTGCTGAACCCTCTATGGCTTTCGCGTCCTTCTCTACTAGGGAGATATGTGAGTCCTGCCGCACCGAGGGCATCCAGACCGTACGTTTGGTGGCTGCTCCAAGGCTTCCAGGGGTATGAGGTCATCCGAGGAACGGTATGGACTCTGTTTCACTGTGCAGTGCCTGGAGGGATAGAGACGTGACAGCACTCGTCCTTGGGCTGCGTCCAAACGTTTGAATTCACGGCAGCGCACCGACAAGGCGTTGGCCACTCCCTCGCTGGTCGTAAGGGCTACGAACGCCTCCGGTTGGGGGAGGGAAGCCTGCGAAGTCATTCTGATGGGCGGATCCTCTCTATCCGACACTGGGCGCCCGCACTCTATACCAGCCAGCCTGGCGATCTCCTGGACTGCGTCTCGGAAAGGAACATCCTCCGGGGCTACCGACTCTGCTGGGGGCGAGAACGGTGTCTCCGGTTCCGGGCAGAACTCAGGTGGGGATGGGGTACGAATCGGACGTCTGCCTGCTGCTGCTGGGTCCTTCCAAAGACGTTGTCCTTTGCCCGGGGAAAGAATCGGGTCTGTAGAGCGGAGAGGGAATTGAACAGACGGAAAAGACCTGCTTGGAGAGTCATCTTCAGTGTCGCCATCCGCTCCCGAGTCCTCCGAGCTCTCGTCTTCCTGAACCGATAACCCCGGTTCTTCCTTCATGATTGCGCCCGAGACTGGGGTATAAATAGCTCTCTCCCTGTTCTTGGGGATCGCCTGCAGAGGTGAGGTATCCAACGGTGCGAGCTCTTCCTCCTCTTCAGCGTACTGTGGAAGTGAGATCTGGCCCGATGGGGGGGGGAAGATCTCCGGACTCACTCTCGCTGAGCGTAATGGCTTCCAAGGTCTCTCTAGTGTCTAACTCCTGTTGCGAGCGAGCGGGGCCGGGGGTAGACACCGAGGGGAGATTAGATACCGCCAGTACCGGGGGATCATCTGGTGGGCGGGAGACGGTCGCGGTAGGTGTGAGCCTGCGTCTCGGTTCTGGCTTGGAGAGCAGAGCTTCCTGAAGGTCCTGGATTTGCCGCTGAAATTGGGACTGCATAGCCAGGAACGAAGAAATGTTCAATGTTTCAGCCGGAGGTAGTGGAGGGGTGTCCATGATTTGCGTTGGAGCAGCGTCTGGGCGTGGAGGAATGCCAAACTCTCCCACATGACTAGTAATGCACGTCCCCGACTTAGCATGTGTGATGGTTACACTCTCTTTCACAGTCGGAACGGATGGGGGCGAGGCGAGGATAGGCACTTCTGCAACAACTGTATCCGTCCCTTTGTGCGGGGGAGGCCAGGTCTTATCCAGCGCTATTCTCTCACTCGTCCCAGGTAAGTCCAGTTCTGCCACTAACCGAGAAGTTGATGAAGATTTGACTCTCTTCTTCTTCCGGGGCAAATCCAAGTCTGACTCTACGTCTCTGTCTGCCCGCACAGGTGAAGACACCAGGCCAGCTACGACTGAACCCACTCTCGGTATATCCAGAGCCAAGGACGACACCTTCCGACGTACTCTCCGTTTGATATTCTTGGCGCGTACCTTCTCCAGAGCGTCCCAGTCCTGGGGGGAAAGGTGCGCGCACTCGTTGCATGTGTGTAAGGCGTAGTACAGCGGAATGTCTCTGTCTCTCCTGCACCGATCGCAGAGCGCGTGAGGGTTAGCTGCCGAGGCCGGATGGACACATGAGATCTGAGACTTGCTGTGGTAAAGACTGGCCTCCGTCATACCTGGAAACAAAGATACGAGTGTAAAAGTAAAAATCTCAACTCATTATTACACTCATTCCAGCTGAAGAAACTGTACTGAACCAAGCTATTACCACAAGTTAATACACAGACGTACCGAGCGCATAGGTACGCAGAGGTAACGCAGTGCGCAAACGAAATGTACCAAGAACCAAGAACTCTGACGGTGCTTGGGTCTCGGTGTTCTGACCCAGACCCACCAAGCCTAGTTGCTCGGTAGGCCGTTGTACCTGGGGATTACCAAGCCCCTAGACGGGCCTTGGTAACCAAGCCTTTGCTCAGAACCGAGCACCGAGATGGCACTCCGTAATCCACTAAACCTAGAACGCAGAATGTCCTAGGTAGAGCGAAAAACTGACGTTCTGTAGAGCAAAAAGGGCGACCCAGAGGCTGAAATCAACCCCTCTGTGCAAGGCAGTTCCAAGCAACTCCGCACTGCACTGGAGAAGCTGGAAGCCTGCTAGGAAGCGTCCACTACGTAGCTCGGTCCGCCTAAGACCAAGGAGTGGTAACTGGGTCCGGATCAGAACAGAACTCGGCAGCTGAAAGATCCGTGCTCCCTAAGGGTCAAGGGCGTACGCCCGTACTAGTACACAGTGGAAACTACGAGTAACACTTCTCGGGGAAAAACAAACGAAACCCCCGTGATGCAAACTCAGAATACTAGCAGTAGCGTACGAAGGCAAAAATCTCCAAATTACACAAGCTGACGAGCCTTCGCCTTAACACTTTTCTAAAAGAACATAAAAGACAACTAAAAAAGTATTTTCAGAGAAAATCACCTTGAATTGACGGCAGGAAAAACCAAAAAAAATTTCCCAGTCAAGAAACGCGTGTGGTTGGTAACCGCACGGAATACGAGAATGAGGCTTGGTTACAGTGACCAAGGATGCTGGTTGGCTGGGACCAACGACGGGACTATTCGAGTCACTAGTAGAAAATTTTAGTTCCTGAGTGCGTGATTCTTAGAGTTTTGCGAGAAAACCCGTATAAAAGTGGAGATAAGCGAATCCGGAGCTTTTACGAGGTAAAAGATATATACAAAAAATAGGGAGTGGGTAAAATTGTCGAATTTTCCGCGCTTTTCCTAAAATAGGGAGGGGGTAAAATGATTATTCCGTTGAAAACAAAAATTATATTGTAATTAATTGAAGACCTGTATCCATTTTAGAGTAATTGAATGAACATATCCCAAATCCCCATTGCTCAGTGCGAAATTTGGTAATGCCATTTAGCAATCAGATGTCCTTTTCCGCGTTTTTCCAAAAATAGGGGGAAATTTAAAGACGAAAATTCCGTGTTTAGGGGCGCTTTTTAAATTCGATTTACGCGCATTTTATATGGAAATGCCCCCACCCTGCCTTCTGGGACCGAACCACATACTAAGTGCCATAATGCAACAGGGGGAGGGGGAGAGAGAGAAGCTGTGCTGAGATTATAGCTTTTTTGCCAAATAATGTTAAGTGTGGGTGTTAAAAGCAAAATGGTAAGTGGATAATTAGACGTTATAAATGTTCTTCTCGGATTTTTATTTACATTATTTTCTACATTTTTTACAAAGCAATATAACAGCCCGTCCCATTACACCATCCCAATACATCGGTTATATTAAATTACATCAGCAATATAATCGTGTTTCATGGGGAGAAACTGTATGTACTGTTTCAATAGCCTCTGTATTGATTTAACCCAGCCATTGGATGGGCCAACACAATGATGTGGTGTTTCAATGCTGGGGTGTTTCAATGCTACATCTTCTCGCAACGTTTGAGCAAAATCCAACCAACCGTTTTAGATATATCGCCTGCACAAAGTAAAAAATTTCATGCACGCAAGTTTTGAGACAATTGGCATGTTAGTTTCTGAAAAATCGCTGCGGGCAGATAGACGGACACAACAGAATCTATATAAATCTCCCTTAGGGGGAGACATATAATATTGGTAACAGGGGAGCTGTCGCCTGGTCATTTCCACCAAAATGCACAAGAAATATTTGTTTGTTTTTTTTTTGTCGAAATAATAACAGCACAGATAGTGAGACTGATTGCTTCTTAGATAAATTAATTGATTTGAAGGATCGAATCAATTTTAGAGAAGTCCCAACGTATTTGACACTTTGACATTTACAATATGAAGTTAAAAGTGCAGGATATTTAATTTAGATGCACCAGCATGCATCGCTCCCGCTTACGAAATTATATGGTCATAGGCCAGCCCTAACATCACATGGTCTTACTACTCTAGGTGTGGCGCTGACTTTAGACAATCGATTTTGTATTAGGGGAGTTGCTGGGGGGGAGGGGGTGGCGGGGCGATTGAGGGTCCCGTACCAACTGGCTACCCATGCGTGTCCGTGATCTTTTCAAACGACCAGTATACGCGGAGTGCTAAGTATGAAATAATACTCCTACAGCCCGTGTTCACAGCCATGGTGCATTTAGCACAGTGGACCTTCAGAAACAGCACCACCAGAGGCAGCGAGATCGCGCTCCACTGGTCCATTTTCGAGACGGTCCCGTTTATGATCTTCTTTTATCATGGCACCTTATTCCCCTTTCTGTTCAAATCTTGTCCTTTTTCCCCAGAATTCTGGCCCCATTTTCAAAGTGATTCAATTCCCTACATTCAGCAATGAGATAAATGTTTGCACATCGATGGATCAAATTGCACAATCCCATAAACACGAAAACGAACTTAGCTGGAGGTGTTCTCAGCTCATGACATTCTGTCCTTATCGTCCTGGGCGAAAGTACAGTGGCAAGGGGTGCCGATGGGTGGGTGAGAGGGAGAGTGGCAGGTCCGGGGTGGTGGTGGTTGGAAGGGGGGATTCTCACTGTGCAGGTAACAACTTGTTTTATAACAGACTGGCGTCACGGAAGTGGTGTTAAGCTTGCGGCAGACTTTGGTTTAAGGCTTTTCACATAGGATTACGTCATGACGTTTTGCAGGACTTGTCATGTGCGTCCGTGGTATTTTGCAAGCCCAAGATGTCAGTCTTCTTTCAGTTACAAAATTGAAAAATACATAAAAACATAAATAAAATCCAACCCAATCCAAAATAATATCTCTGCTTCGAAATCATGCAACAATCGAGACAAAAAAAACCCTAGGAATCGTGCACATACCACTTCTGTAATTGTACAACAACATAAAAGTTAACTGTACAGTTAACTGATTCCGTAAACTGCTGCGCTGTCAATCAGAACATCCGAAAGTAAAATAATAAATGTAACCGGTTTATTTTAAAAAAAATCACTGAAAACTGATTGCGTGAGGCAGCTAGACAAAGCGATTTGTGTAGTTAACTTTTTTTGTAATACGTCTGCAGGCGCCTAAATATGCAACATGCCCCGCTCCCCCACACCCACCCCACACCCCCCCCCCCCCCGCCCCACCCGAAAGAAAAAGTGAGTGCGATTTCTGGAAGCCGCCTCAATCACCGCGTTATTCAGTGATATCGACGCGTGTTTTCGCTCAGACGATTGAGATGCGGCGCTTCGTTGTTCCAATCTTCTGACTCCCGTGATGCTGTCATGAATGATTATGTGTTTAATTGATTAATTAATTAACCAAGCAATTAAACGTTATGCGGTGGATATTGTCAACATATTGCGATATTGTATACCCAGTTATTTGTTCAGTTGAACGTTAATCATAGTGAGTGAAGTTAGCAGCCAACATGCCGTCGTTAAATTAACACCAATTTGGGGGTGGGGGTGGGGGGGGGGGAGAAGTAACTTCGCACCATCAAATTCCAACCATCACAAAAGATACTGTTCCCTTTTCACAAGTTACAAGGTGCATCCGACGTTGATAAAACATGCAGACGTTTTTCCATAAGCACTGCATAAACTCAGGCACAATACAAAGTGCGATTTGGTTGTGCAACAGTCGGGAAATGGTCACGCAATTGTCCGCGGTCTCTTGCGAATGAAGCACTCCTAGGAAGCATCTTTTTTTCCTTTTCTGTATGGCCTGTGGCTGCATAAGTACGCCACTTTACAGACCAATTACACCTCCCCCACCCCCCATCCCCTTTCCCATCCCTTCCCCGGTTGGGACGTATTTTTCGACGTCTATCAGACGTCGCGCAGAGTCGTCTTTCCAATGTGTACTACACGTCACGCGTTTGCTGGACCCCTGTTCCAACACCCAGTAAATAAGTGACGTTGCAGAGGCGCTTAATGTTGTGGCCAGACGTCGTATCAACGTCGGCATTTGGCTGTATATGGAAGTCGAAACAATGTATTTTTGTTCCTAAAACGTAGGGTAGCCGTCGGGTGATCGATGTCTTACATTCTAAAAGAACTATCACGGCTACTATTTTCGAGCGAGAATATAATATGATTGATATTTGGTTGCGAAATCTTTCAAAAGTTCCGAAAAATATATTGAATAAAGGTTGGAACTGATAACGACGAAAACCGACTAATTGCATCTTTTTCATAGAAAGGATAGAAATGGGCCAATACACATCACAACCTGATGTTTGAGAAAACGTTGGAATTTGGCTGTATAAAAAATAGAAACAACGTCCTTTTCGCGACGAAGTCAAACATTGATTCGACGACGTTTATTTAAGTTGGTACAAAGATGCTGTGACCTCTGGCATAGTGGAAGTTTGGTCGCGATCAAAGACTGACATCAACGCAACGTTGCTATTTGGTCCTGACCACACAATGACAACCAACTGCAACTTTTTTACTTACGTTTGAAAGTACTGGAGAGATGTCGCAATCCCTCTATCAGACATATAGAGACGTTGCACTGTTTACTGGGTTTTTTTTTAAATCACAGTCATACTGTATTGAAAGGCTGTACTCCAGGAGGGGGGGGGGGGGGGGAGGGTTGTCCACTCACAAACCATGTGATTACTATGTCTGTCCGTGACTTTTAAAACGACTAAACGATGACTGGTATATTTGATATAAAATCTTTTTTGACCAAACCAAAAAATCCCGAAAGAACGTCTCATGTGGGTAGCGCGGCGTAATGAATGAAAATTACATCCCCCCCCCCCACACTCTCTCCGCGGATCGCGTCTGGTCTCAGAATTACCCCCCCCCCCCCTTCGCCTTTTTTCTTTGACACACATATAGTAACACGGGTAATACCAAGTGCCCCCCCCCCCCCCGGAAAAGAGAGGAGGGGTGTTCTGTGCTGGGAGTGGGGGCACTTTGTATGGTATACCTTACCATGCGTGTTCAGAATGCGCGGATAATGGGGGTAATATTGAAGAGCTCCCACCCACCCCCCCCCCCCCAACGCGGGGGGGGGGGGGCTGTGCTACAAATGGTTTGTTATTCAGCTCGCATATCGGAAACACCCAGTGACTTCTATTCATATATGTTATCCCTAACTTAAAGATTTCCCCCCCCCCCCCCCCCACGCTCCTGCGTAATTTCATTCTCCATAAATGGAATTCGTCAAGTTATGCACCGTGGAGGCATCGAAACGGAACAATATCAACAGCGCCCCTATTTAAGTATTTCTCACATTCACAGTATGACATGCCTGCCACCCCTTCGCCTAGTGTCAATGGCAATTCGTTCATTTGTGTGTCAACAGTTTGCGTGAATAAAAAAAGTGCCTTGCATGAACGGGTATGAGTTTGCTTTTTTGAATAACCGAATATTCAATAGCACGCTTTTGAAACATTATTCGGAACTGGGGCGAAACAGCCAAATATTTGAATCAATAAATTCCGTTCACCTCTACTACCGAGAACGTGCATTTCACTGCCTCACAGATATAATTGGATAAACAACTATAAACAGTATTAAATATTTACTCGTACAGTTAAATTTCAGTACAGAATGGATAAGTAATCAGAATGAAGTGTGCGGATAGCGTAATTTCACGCTCGAATATACCTTGCTACAATCAACCACGTGCTATCGTTTTAAACCATTCGGATTCAGGTATTTGCCTGTAACACCCTGTAAAATATAAACAAAGTAAAAGAACTGATTGTAGATGGTGTTTATTTTTACTGGCTGGAAATGTCGGCAGTGTCATGAAGAAAGGGCCATGGGATGGATTGTTTTTACAAAAACGTCAAGATTTGACATAATATTTTAGTAAAAACAGGTGAGTATTATTATACTTTTTCTTTTCAAAAAATTCAGGATTCTTTGTTGTTGAAGGGGTTGGAATTTTTATCAAAAGCAATTGCGTTATACAACCCTCAGACATAACACTTGAGGGACGTTACTGAATCTATAATATTTGAGATAAATATTATAATATTTGAGATGAATCTATAATATTTGAGATAAATATAGGAACTAATGCGGGTTGGGTTGAGTGAGGGGTGAGGGTGGAGGTTAGTGGAGCTCAATTCCCCTCCCCACCCCATCCTTAAATTATGAGAAAAATAAAGATGTCTTGGTTTTTTTTTCGAAAACAATAAGGTGCAAGAAGCGACCTTCAGGCGCACCCTCCACCACCCCTCCACCCCACCACCCCAACCCCCCTACCACCGCCCTTACAAATACTGGATTAGTTCATTTGTGCATTTCTGTTTGTCGGTCGTTTTGTCTTAGCTTTAATGGACAAAAAAAACGGATTAAACTAAATATTTTGTCTGCTTACTGGATACACTCGGTGAATTTATTGAGTGAAGGGGTGGGGGTTGGGGGATGGGAGGGGGGTAGTGGGAAATCCTCAAGATCTCAATATGTCTCTACATGTTCAATAGCCATGTAAAAAAAGACTCGTGTAAAAAGTTTCTCCAGAAGGAAAACGATTGACTTCGATTTCCATTGTGAATGCCACCACGTGAATATAATGTTTACAAACATTATTCCGTGGTGAAAAACGATCAATAATTGTTCCATTCCTAGAAAGTATATAGAACACAGTTCCTATTTCGAAAGACCGTGAATACTGGGTATTTTAAGCGCAACTCATTCAAACCGAATATTGATATCAATGGAGCTATAAGAAATACCTAATCTCCAGGATATCATGACCCCCACAAGTTTGTATGGACTTGCTGAATACACACCCTCTTCTTCAGAATGACTCAACCGTGTTTAATAAAAAGCTATTCTTCCTTTTCAAGTCATAAAGATAGGCTGCTATCAACTTGTGACATAAATTCACTGAATTGTATAGAATGTGTGCGTGTCAGCGGGGAAGGGGGAGGGGGAGGGGGGAGTAGGGGGGAGATGGGTAGTTAAGACACAGTCGTCCCCCGTGTGTCACGATTGTGACTTCTTTTTCCCTTTGTCAATTGATTCACCCCTGTAAACACCAGTAGTCTGCACGCCTTTTTTTCCACCCTGCGAAAACCAAGCAAACAACATAGCAGGTTAGAAATGTCAACTCTCACAAATAAATTAAAAACCTACAAAATTGCATTTGGCATGGCAACCTGAAAAAAGAAGAAATTATTGATATAAGATAACGA